>CM042447.1:7180606-7200606 GCA_023631565.1 Gymnocephalus cernua | reverse complement strand
CAAAGAATGTGTAAATTTGGCGTTGCATGCAATCACTGACAAATAATGAATGTTTGACAAATACAATACCAGTTAGCTTTCAGTTAAATTCTATGTATACGTTTTCTGCAGAAAGTCCCCCAAAATGCAAGCCTGCTGGCTCACCATAGGGCTGTGTTCTCTCTCCCCTCCTTTTTATTACGTACGCTGATGGTTATAGGAGCTCTCATGAGGGTACCACTTAGTGAAATTTTCAGATGACACGGTATTGCTGTACCTTCTCCAAGGTTCGGCATCTGATCATGGGAAGGCTCTCCCTGATTTTGTTTCTTGGTGTGACAAACACTTCTTGGACTTAAATGTCTCAAAAACCAAGGAACTTTTCATCGATTTTAGACTCGTTAAACCTACAGCCAGGGAGTACATCATTCACAATGAAAAGGTTAAAATGGTCACCTCATATATTTAGGTACCATTTTTGATGACCACCCTAAATGCAGTGTTAACACTGAAGCTATTGTGAAAAAGGGGCAACAAAGAATTCACTTACTCAGTAAACTGAACTCCTTTTCTGTCAGGCCAGTCATTCTCTGTCGTTAATATCAATTTTTTATCAAAAGCCTTATGACTTTTTCTTTTATCTGCTGGTTTCACAGCCTCACAGTGAACGACAGAAACAGCCTGAACAGTATAGTCAAAACCTGCTCTAAAATTATTGGTGTGAAATAAAAAGATTTAAATTATTTTTGTAATCAAATCTTGTGTAAAGCAATGAGCATTTTGTCTTCTTCAGATCATGTTCTTCGTAGTGAATTTTCTCTGTTGCTATCAAGATGTTATATTTCACCTGCTTTTAAAACTAATTGTCACTCAAATCTTTTTTATCCCTTCTGCAATTTGATTTTTGTTTTTTTTTATTTTGGGGGGGGGGGGCTTTTCCACCTTTATTTGATAGGACCGCTAGGTGAGAAAGGGGAGAGAGGTGGGGAAGACATGCAGGAAATCGTCACAGGTCGGATTCTAACCCTGGAGCTCTGCGTCGAGGCATAAACCTCTCAGTATATGTGTATCTGCTCTACCCACTGATCCAACCCGGCCACTGCAATTCGACTTTTAAATGGATAATTATTCTTTAGGGTATAGGCCTATATGTAGGCCTGTGTGCTATATGTATGTGTGTGTAAGTGATATTGTTTTCAGTTTAAGGACCTGAGACATGCCCTCCCCTCTGCTGTATGCCACGCTGCTTCTCGCCATGGCAAGGCAAACAGTCAGTGTGTCAGCTGACATTATTTTATTTTTCCAACCAGGGCCTTGGGCAGATCTAAGGAGAGCTTTGTTAGGAGTGAGCGAGTGCCACTAGCTCTTTGTGTGATGCAACAGTTTACCAATCAACTGTGATACACAGTTGGCTGCAATGTAAGGAGAGTCCCTAGAGAATGAATGGGAAAATGATGTGAACCAAACCCTGAGCCATGTTTTTTTTTTAATCTCAGCAGTATGCGCCTGGTACAGCTGATGAACTGTTTCCAGTGTAGAGAGATGTCAAAGATTATGAATTAGATTATGCATCTTTTAACAGGAGCTGGGAAACATACACTTGGTCTGATAAATAAAGAATCATACGGTGATGATACAGCAGCTTTATGCCGAGGAGCTGGAGAAGGCACTTCAAAGGTCTGTCAGAGTCTAGGGTAGGGGTTCAAAAGTGTTTTGAAAGATCAAATCCAGTGACATTTTATTTATTTATTATTAATTTAGCCTGGATACTTCCACTTAAAGTGAATTGAAATTAAACTGCATGTGGTTAAGCCGTCACATACACTGGCACGCCCACGAAAGCCACCCTGATGTACTGTACTACATCATTTTTTCCATTCCTTTCAACAATAAAAGACAAACAATAACTTATAGAAAGACTTATTCAAGGCTTTGTAATTCCAGTTGGACTTTCCCACTTCCTCCAGTTGTTCACCATTGCGGCGAAAACACACCAAGCAGCAGTGAAGTGCCACTCACTGTAATTACATTTGACATTACATACATAATTACATTACATTAAAAATCTATATTTAGTATACAGCTTTACATTGTCAGGGATTTATGTTGTGGATCAACAAATGCAGGTATGTTGCAAACCTAGTACCTGAAGCCTAGAGGAACTCATACTATTCTACTTCAAAATGCTGTGTGCTCTGTTCACCTACTCTGCCCATCATCACTCATGGTGAATGTTTTCTCGCCATCGATTAAAGCTTTTGGCTGCTAAGTATTACATTTCAGGATTACAAGCATACCGCTGGAAAGATTTATGAGCAACTGCAACCGCGATTGATTTTGTTCAATTTCTATCTATTTTGCAGGTGAGGTATAAGTAGGACAGATCTATCAATATTTATAGATGAACGCAAAATGTGTAGGGACTTAAAAAGAATGTCACAAGTTTGACAAATGTGTTTATTCTTAGTTGGAAGTCAGAAAATGCAAGCAAACTTCTTTTCAGGTGTTTTGACAGTAATGAGTTTTTCAAGGATGAGTCTGTCTCTCCTTTCTGTGATGGCCATTTTGGAGTAAACGAACCTTGAATGTTAAACTGCTTTCCATTGACAAAGTTGCTTCTCTTCTGTTGGAGAGGAAGATGGAGAGTTCTCAAGGGACCGACATTTCTAAAAGTAGCTTGATTGATGTCCTGATCTCCAGAGAGACGGTCGAACAGTACATCGTGACTCCCAGCAGGAGTGACTCATGAACTCAGTAAAGGCAGACGGACACTGTACCGCTTTTTATCTTTTACTGATATTTGATTCAATACCTGTGTGTCAATATAACAATACAGATACATGTTAACCATGTTAACCACCACATATATACGTATAAATTACAGAATGACATTGTATTAAGTTTTGGGAAGATGTCCATAGATTTGTACGCCTGTAGCGACGCGTCAATGACGTCGACGCGTCAATGTCAAAATTATGTCGACGTCATATTTGTACGTTGATGCTTCGCCACAGCTCGCCACACACACACACACACACACACACGGGAGACCAAAACATTGCAGAATGGAGGACAAAACAACTGCTACTGGCGCCTAGACAGCTGTGTTTAGCTAACGTTAGTTATCATCTCATGTTGGCTTGAATGGTAGCTAGCTTACGGCTGCAGAACACAGCTATCTATAGTAGCTAACGTTAGCTAACGTCAACGTTAGCTACTAACCTAGCACGAACAAACTGCACAAAGAGCTAAGATGCGTTGGTTAGCCTAGCACCACCAAAGTGCACAGCTGCTATTACATTACATTACAAGTCATTTAGCTGACGCTTTTATCCAAAGCGGCTTACAATTTGCTAGATATATCAGAGGTCACACTCCTCTGGAGCAACTAGGGGTTAAGTGCCTTGCTCAGAGACACATTGGTTGATGTATCATAGTGGGAATCGAACCCTGACCTCCCACACCAAAGGCATGTGTCATATCCACTGCGCCATCACCACCCATCATAATAATCATTTAATAAATAATCGTTTACCCCCAGCCCTATAGATTTGTAATCTCTATAAACAAATATCTGCATATGAATGCAGAATCTGTATTCAATCGGACAAGATTTTGGTATTGGAAGTTTCTGTTTGTAGTCTAAGTAGAACTGACTAATCACGTTTGAGCGGTCTTTGGTTGCATGCAGGTAAACAGTCCGTGTGGAGAGCAAAAGAAGCAGAACACATTGGCTGAAGTGCAATCTCGGAATCCATCGGCTATCATCTGACAACGATTTAGCTTCTTCTTCTTTTTAAACCCGCATATGCCCATATCTGATTATAGAGACGTCGTCTCTCAACAACAACAACAACTATTCTTGCGTCTCAAGTTGCTCATAAGACCAGGCACACGGAAGAGGAAGTCTGGGGCCGGATATCCGCTGGCTACAAAGGAACCCCCAAAAACATTGTGCATTGCCCCCAGAGGCTAAATCGTCGTCAGAACGATAGCCGATGGTTGTGACTCCAAAGTAACCAAGGTGCCCTTGAGTAAGACACTTAAATCATAAGATTGAAATTCATTTCTGTTTTTATTATAAACAATTCCCTATAAGATACTAAAATTAACAATGAATTTATCCTAATAAGCAAGTTGCACTTGCTGTGTTTGAAGATGAATCAATATGTGTCACCCCTTTTGCACTACAAGTTCTAGGTAAACATGTATATATATATATATATATTTCAGGCTAGGGCAATACTTGTTAGTATGATGAATGATTTTTTTTTTTTAGTCTCTTCTGGAAAATTGTTAAAAAGACAGCTAAAGGCAAATAAAGTTTTTCTGTCCCTTCAGAAAGAAATTACAACGTTTTGATGATTTAATGAATATGTATAACATGATGCCAGGGTCTCTTCAGCCCACGCATTTGAAGTCAAACTGCCTTAGACACAAAGAGAAACCAAGTGAGACGAGGAGTGACCCACTCTACCGTGAAAAAGTAGAGAACACATTTGGATCGCAGCGCTCTCTGCCAGCTGCCAGTTATTGAGTTTTGCAGGGGGTGAAGAATTCAATGGGATTTACACATCTAGACAGAAATCAAGTGGGAGCCAGAGGTTTTTCTCCAAACTCAATAAATTACCTAGCTAGGATAGAAGTGTGGCAGGATTTTGTGTGGGTGTGTGAGGGAGAGCAGTGAGATTCAAACTTGACTGTGAAACAAACATCCCTTTGTTTGAAATTAATATCCAACATCTATACATGTGTAGTAAACCATTGATTCAAGCTACAAAGTAGAATGAAATGCTATCTCACAAACACTGAAGAGAAAGACGGGAATCAGCAGCTCTGTTCAGCACATCCAGGCTAGTGAATGTTCAGTTAAGCCCATCCATCAGCACTGCCAGTACAGGTAGAGTAATGCAATGTATTATACATAACAGAGTAAACAACTAAATCACACACCACCAAAAGGCTTGCAAATGTCACAACCTGTATTTCCCTGTGTGTATTGGTGCCTGTTCTAAACCCCTCAACTCATACACTGCTAATATAAACAGTAAATGCTCATACAAAAGCCTCAATAAAAGATTTGTGTATGGATATTTAAAGAACTGAACATACAAATGCCACAGAGAGGGAATGGCACTGCCATTATTGCCCTTTAGCAAATTGATTTTCTCTGCTAAGCACAGACCCACATTTTACAAAGCTTTGTCCCAATTCAGGGGCTGGATGGTCACCACTCAGGAAGATGTGTCCATCAGTACACCCGCACACCAGACTGAACTTGAGCCTCCCCCCCAGATGGGACAGTCTGGCCTCACAAAGACATAAACTATTTGTGCATTTGATCAGGCCCCGTGTCTCGTAAAACAAGTTTACCACCAGGAAGTTTGTATCTGATCATATTTATCAAGTTAATAATGGCTACTTAAGGGGAAATCAAAGGTAACCATTTGGTGTGTTTATGAGTAAATGGCTCAGAATTGGGCTAGTACTTTTTTGTTGAAGAGGCTTAGCTGAAATGAGACAGCCTTGTCGGCCTGTTATAAGCTATTCTGCCTTGAAATGCAGACTTCAGAGGATGCAGCTTTGAACTGGAATGCAGCATATACTTTATGCGATAAGCCTACACTATATTTCTGCAATATTTAGCTCTTCACACTCCCAGACCAATCAGCCAAGTGGGCTAATCTGCACTCAGATCAATGTGTTGATTGTACAAACTCAAGGCTGATGGCTTTCCAACGGTCTAACAACAGTATTGATCCCATATTTAACACAGAGATGTCGTCTTGTCCAGCATCGATCCTCCATTCCTGCAGGCTGGATATTACAAAACAGAGACATCCAATTTTGCTCTTTTGTTGTCCCTGGCACATTCATCATAGTTCACTGGTACTTGGGGAGGACGGCAATCAAAACTGAGTTGGTGAGAGGGGGGCACAAGGTAACATTAGCATGATGGCAGGTTGCCTGGACTCAAGCTTCCCATCCAAGAGGCTAACACAATTCTACCCATTCAAGAATCATACAACTCATCACAAAATAAGCCCTAAGAACAATGCAGGGGAAGCTGGGGACTCAATATTTCAATTACATATCTTATCCAGACCCAAAACAGCCATTTGTATAATAGGTTGACTGTGAGTTGCAGAAAGGGAAGATAACAAACTTTAAAAGAAACTACAAACTCACCCTACCTGGTCTAATGTACAACCATTGGACTGTGAATTAAGGGGCATGACCTACTGTAGCAAACCTTTAAAATTATGACTCAGCCTCTGTGAGTCTGACAATCTAAAAAGCATTGGTGCAATGTGACACTGAGATATTGACTATGTTAACGGCATTTTAAAGGGTAGACAGATCTAAATGAAAGCCCTTCTGCACCAGGGCTGACTAACCACAAATTGTTGTAATCTTGTTTAAGTGAAAATCGACAAAATTCACATACCGTTGGTTGAGTCGGGTTCTGTGTATTTTAGACTCTAAGTTAGGAATAAGACAGTAAAGACTCATTATCAAGTAGTCTGACTCAACAAATGCTTCAGTGCGGAAGCTATTTTAATCTCTGCTCCTAAACTGACAAGGTACCCGTGATTGTTGCCTTTCCTTTATCTCTTCACTAAGCACACACACCTTAGTCTTCATGTCTCAGCCAGTCAGTCACTGAGTGTCCCATATGGGTGTAGAGTCAATTAAACATTATTGAACTCAATGAAAGGCAATGCCAATCAAACCCCTTATTTAATTGCTGCCCTGGAATGTGACCGGTTGAAGTAATGCTCTCTGGGAGTTTTCCCACCTGACTATGGCTGACTGGGGGGAGGAGATCTGTGGTGGCTTGGCCTACTGGATATTAATCAATAATATATTGACAAGAAGTTAATAAACAATGAAATCAGCCTTAATGCACGTGTATCCTTGAAAAAGTCAGATACTTTTTCAGTGGCAATGGAGCTGTTCCATTTATTTTTTTAACCATCACATCCAGTTATGATTCTCATTTGACTTCTTTAAATTGGTAAATGTTTTTTTTCTCCAAAATGATCTCCTGTGACTTCAGCCATTGTTACATCTGCACTGTCTGCACATTGCTATCTAAATTTGATTGTGTGTCAAATAACTGGTGCAAATGATGACACGTCACTTTGTGTGATAATCAGTTCTCAGAAAAGCTTTAACATCATAATTACAGAAGAAGGGATTAATCAAAGAGGGAAGTGTGATAAAATGGGCTTCATAATGACAGTGTGCTTTTGAGGTAATAGTGATTTTCTAGAGTTAAGCCTCTTCTCAAGGCCAAGTTAATGTCAGTGGACTAATAAAATACAGCAAATACCACACGTATAGTCTTCTCACACTGATAAGCTTAAGACGAAACCCAGTCTTAAAGATCGAAAAGAAGTTAAATTAAGTAAAACATCACATACAGTTCATGCTAATAAAGTACTTGCTTCCCAACCTAGTAGACTGACAATTAATTGCACAAGGCAGCTTCACACATAGCATCAGTGTTGTGCCTGAATGTGTTCATTGAACGATAGTTCATGAACGTGAACTGAACGTACTGTATAACTGCCTGATGAACGTTACTGTGAACTCGTTCATTCTGGTGTCTGTGAACGGCACGCTCTCTCAGTTTAACTTTGTTCAATAGGGTGCCAGATTTCTATAGAGCCTTCCAGGCGAAAACCCAGCTAAAACACACCGTAAACAGGCCTTAATATGTAGTGGGGAAAAAGCACCCAATCTGGCAACAGCAGCCACCAGTGTCGCACCGCCGCATGCGTCATCAAAACAAAAAGCAGCAAGGAGGCAACAGCAGCAAGGAGGCAACTGCAGCACGGAGGCGACAGCAGCAAGGAGGCGCCGTAAGATCATTTAAACGAGTTTTACAACAAGATGAGGATGGGAAAAATCTTACATTTCTGTGCAAATTTTGCCCGCTGGCTTTCAAATAGAAAATCCGCACTTCAGTCACATCTACAGCAAACGTGAAACGGCACATTGAACTGAAGTACCCGGCTAGCCTTTCAAGGTATGTGCAAGCAAATAAAAAATCAAAAGACAGTCAAGACAGATCCTCCACCCAAATCCCATTAACTGCATACAGTAAAACTGACAAAATAATTGCTGTCTGTGGTTCTGTATGGGCTGTGGCAATAATTTTGAAAAATAATATATGCTGGCCTGACTGTTATGTGACCAAAGAGAACGGAACATAATGTTGGTGATTCCAGCTTTCCTTGCACAGCTAAGTCACCAATATCTAGGAGTCAGTTTGCATTTCGTTTTAAAGTTTCCATTTTCTGCTTCCTGTCCTACATGCAACTTTGAGATAAAAGGGAAAATGTATGTAATCAGATAAGACAGGTGCACAATATATTTATATCAACTTTCTTTCACAGTGCAGCTTTTGATACAGGGCATCAACAAGGTTGTCCGATTCAGATCTCTCTCTCTCTCTCTCTCTCTCTCTCTCTCTCTCTCTCTCTCTCTCTCTCTCTCTCTCTCTCTCTCTCTCTCTCTCTCTCTCTCTCTCAAACCTTCCTACCAGTCTGCCACCAGTGATCCAGGACAGGAACCCCAAAGCTCCTCTTTGCCCATTCCAGCGTCTCCACATCACATCGCTCTCCTGCCACAAATAATGACCGCAACCTGCAAGGACACAGAGTACATCTGTCAATCACCTTGACGTAACATGACATATCTACTCTTTCAGAGGAATGGTCAAGATAACACAACATCTTTGCAATGGCAAGAATCTAGTCTTTGTTTGATCATTCACATGCTCAAACCAGTTTAAAGCCCTTAATTGTAGATTTCTGAAGACTTTAATGTAAAACTGTATAACAGAAAGAAAAAAAATTTAGTGTGAGTATATGCTTCATGGATTTGGCCATCTCTGTGTCTTTAAGCATGCTTATTATATACTTCATATTGACATGAAGTGAGAGATCCTCAGAGCTGTGCAGCTTGTGAGCGTTTCTTTGTTTAAAGAGTTTTGCGAAAAGAAACTTGTGTTATGGAAACTGGGTTATAGCAATTCAAAGAAAAGACTGAGAAAAACTACGGCTGACAACTTCTCTTGATAATCTTTCAATGTGAATTGGAGCTCATGCAATATCTCTTCAAGGAAATTCTTTTGAACCACAACCAGTTTGCCTTCACACTCCATTCCACTTCACTCTAAGACATCCTTTCCCCAGCCTCCAACAATGTCAAGCAGATAGTTCTCGCCCGTCACCACCTTTGCTGACTAAAGGATCTTTGCGTCCTGCCTATAATGGATTGCCGACGTACAGTCACACTTATCAGGACAGTAGAGGCGAATCCTTGTTTGTGTCGAGCATCATCTCCACTGGAGTCTCCAAAATCGCAATCTTTAGCCTCTTGCTTTAAATGTCAAGGTAGAAGCCACTGTACATGCATTTTGACTGTAATGGCAAAAATTACATTTTTGCATGATTCTTTATATTCACCGGTTTTATTTCTGTGTGTTCTTCTCATTTAGGCTTAAAAAGAGCTTATATAATTTCACATCAAAAATGTATCTGTCTCTCTGAGGAGTGCCTGTGAGTCTGGCTAAGTGCGTACAGTACCTCTCAGTGTGAACCAATAAGCCACAAGGTCACGGTAAACCATAACAGTTGTTCCCCAGTGCATCTTTGTGACCTAGGGGTGATAGTGGGTCAAAACAAGGGACACATAGGCGCCAGGGTGTCACTTATGATTTAGATTGTATGCTGACTTACAGATATGCCTGTGTAACAGAATGCAAAGTCATGTTTAGAATAGGCCATGTGTAAGCACACATGCCCCCCCCTCTCTCTTCACTCCCTCTCTATTATCCATATAAGCTCAGTGCTTTTGTTCACTCATCGAAGACTCTTTCCCATTCTGCCGCGAGCGTTTGTGAAACGGTCCTCCTATATTTGCAAATATATATATATATATATATATATATATATATATATATATATATATATATATATATATATATATATATATATATATATATATTAATAAAATACAAAAACCCAACTTGGTTCAGTCTGAGACAGTCTTTATTTGTTTTCATCATTCTATTTTCTTCCAAAACATCTACACCTGTTGCACCAGAAAAAAACTTCCATCACATGACTCAAAGGCATTTTAAGTTGTCTCTTTCTCCCAAGGAACACGCTGCCCTCTATGATATGACCTCTCAGTCAGTACTGATGTGACCCTGAATCATGGAGTACCTGGAGACCACAAACATGAGATCTGAATGAAGCAAGGCCATGTGAATCTGTCATAGCTGTCCCTCCTTCACTGGTCCCTCCTTGTTCAAGCTTTAGTTTCTTCCTAGTTTGAACAACTGCTACTCCCTGGCTTCACGAAAACACCCCGTCCATGTCTGTCTATCTTCAGCCCCTGATTTCTCCTACATTATTCTCTCTCAAACTCCCATTGATGGCTGCCCATGGCTGCTCATAACTAATTCACAACACTGCTGGTTGCTCGCTACAAAGCTGTGAAGGGATCATGTGCCTTTTTTTCCCACTGAATAGTTTATTTTCTCATCCTACTCTCTACCTGGATTATATTATCTTCTCTTTTGTCAAGCAATACTCTGTAACTTGATTGTTCTTTTGTATCAGGAATATTATGTCTGGTTTTCAGTAACACTGTGATTGTGGAAATGAGCTACAAAAACAAATGTGATTTAATGTTAGCAAGCAGAAAAACTTCATAAATATTCTGCCTTTGTTTATCACCACCCAGATGCTAAAGGATGCCTGGTAGCCTTCAGCCAGTTTTAATTTTCTTTTGAGGTTTTATGTCCAGTTTTCCTTTTTCTTTGATAAGTTCTGAAGAGTTCTGGTTGATTAAAGAGCTTGTCATTTCATAAAGATTCAAGAGGACATGGCAAGTACTTATGGGCTTTAAATTTACTTTTTTTTGTTTAAAGCAACACTATGTAACTTTTAGCTGCAGCTGTAGTTCCAATGAGACAACCTGTAGGGGTACCCCTACAGGCATTGCCATTTTATAGGCATAGAGGGAATTATTATTCACAAGTGATGACTTTTGTTTATTGATTAGTTGACCACCCAAATCAACACAAAATCCTAATAGCTGTACTGTAAATAGCTGCTTCCATTTGATCAATTATGTACACTTTTATGTTATTATTTCTTATTATTATTTTCTTAGTATTTGTGTTGATCAAAAACTTGAAGGACTCATGATAAAAGCTTCAAGGATAAAGCTGTAAGTAAATGCCTCAACTGTACAAATATGAAAATATAAGTATATTAAGGACAATAATGAAACCTCTAAATTAACAATGTACCACCATTCAGCTGTCAGATAGATCCTGCCCTGCAGGAGCTGAGCTACAGAGCATGTGGAATAAATGATTAACCCACTGCCCTGGCAGTGACCTTAGAACTAAACCACACTACACTTCCACTACCATGCTTCTCGTTATCCAAGGACAGTTTAGATTCTTTGTGGTTTTCATGTTTTGTAAGTAGTTCAATGGAAGTACAAGTTTGGAGTACTCACACAGACACTGTGACCTCAGAAATGGTCGTGGGAGGGCGATGGTTTGGCTGCTGCCCAAGCTCAGGGACTGTGTCAGTAATATTCAGTGTAAACATCTGTGCTCTGTTTTCAGGAAGAAAAGATCTCAAGAAAGTCCTTCCTTCCCTTTCTTCACAAATCAAGGACAATACGTAAAACATTAATGATGGTGATGTGGCAAGTTATTTCAGATTATTCCTACATGGCATAAAGCTACAATGTTTATATTTTTTCACATATCTCAACAGCTTGTTAGTTGTTCCCAACCTTGTTCAAATAAAAATGCCTCCATCCATCTAAGATATCGATTTCACTGCCTAACATTTTGTGTCCACTGTCCACTGATTAAATGTAGGAGCCTAATTATGTACAAGTTAAGCACCATCTGTTTCAATATAAACGTCTTCACATGCATACAGTATGAGGACAAACAACAACTTAATTGTTCCACATTTAAACCAAGCAATGTATCACCTTCTAAGTTTGTCCTGGCATCCACATTAGATTACCGGTAAAGGCAAATGATGATAGTTTGTAAAGTTTGTAAATAAGGCCACACTAATCTCGACAGTATGGCCTAGGAGTAGGCCAAGAAAGCAGAAAACTAAATATTCTTTTTGGTTAAGGTCATCCACCTCAAGTCTACACATTACTAATGTGCTTAACGCTGATTCTTTGAGCTCAGTCTGACTTAGTTGAAGTGAGAATAAATAAGACACTGATTTAAGCAAAGGACAGTATAGGTGGCAGTGGTTTTTCACACAGATGGACATTTAATCTCCAAAATTAACAGAATGTTTGTGTGTATGACCTGTTGTGTGTGTTAGTGTTTAGGGATGCAACTGGAAATACATCCAACATGGGACAAGCAGACTAGAGCCTGGTATACTATATTGTCAGCAGTATATTTCAATGAGGCAAGACAAACAAGGTGCAAACATCACCAGCTTATACCGTGCACCAAAAGACACTATAGACTACAGCCATGCACTTTGTCACTTGCCCTCAGCATTGAGCTAGTTCTCCTATCTTTAAAGCACTACTGACAGAGTGTCTGCCCGTTCTGTCATGCTACATTTATGCAGCGCGCCGCTGCCTTCACAACTTTAGACAGCCCTGCAGCCTGACTCTCAAAAGTAGTTTTCACATCGATGGTGACAAGTAATATGGCTCAAACCCATTGATATGGGTCCAGGGCTGTTACAACTGAGCGGGCTCTGGAGGGAGTAAATGTCTTGCAGTGTCAATAAACTGCAGACAGGGTATTTGAACTGTATCAAATTATGCTTTAAGTCCTCCCTAGCATGAAATTATGTTTTCCATAATGAAGCTACATCATTTTCTGAAATGTTTTTACTACTACCATCAACACAGTTTTAATTAAAACCAGCATTATAAGTATTGACAAATCTTTCTGTGTGTTATATGAAGTGGAAGATTAGATCTGGATCCATTAGGCAATGTTGTCGAAATACTCTCATTCATATAGCAAATGAAACTTTCAGACAAAGACAATAACAGACTAATTTCCGCTGCCTCCTACACACCACAAACCTTTTAAATTCCATGAGAATATTAGACATACATTCTAAGTTTCAAAATGCCACATTCAATTGGCAGAAAACTTGTTTTGGAACTGTAACATTGAAAGTGAAAGGCTCAGACATGGAGCCGCCCTGTGCTAAAATGGAATCATGTTTCATTGCTTTCTTTGTATTGCTGCCTCGGTGTCATGGTGACATGTTTTGTTCAGTGCCAAAGGGAAATGCAGCAATCTTTCACCAACCTGCCTCCTCCAAGGGGAAAAGACACATTAAGAACAAGAAAGTATACACAGAAACAGCATGTTGCTCAAGTGACTGATTGTAGGAGAGATGAAAGTGAGAGGATAAATGGAACCAATATTTAAGGAAAAAAATATTACAGAAAATAATATCTGCCTGCAAGAACAGCCTTAAACAAGGTGCTCTGCATTCAGCACAGCGAATAACCCAAGATCGTCAAATTCAGCACACAATGCCATAGTTACTGAATGATTCACTAGGGCTATAGGTCATCCACACTCTAAATTGCTTTATGATTGTGTGCTTAGAGGCATGTTCAGACTGCTGTACTGAATGAAAGCGGTGAATTGACATTACAACCCCTAAAGATCCAAGTTTCTCTGCACCACACCAAACAATTAACAATTATGATAATTTCAGCAAGTCTTTTACTCTCTGGGCCTAAATTAATACATGAAAAATGTCTGTCTAACTCTGAGCTACAAAAGACCTTTACCTGAACAGGGAGACAGCAGCCGGGTAAACAAGCTTGCACGGTATGATTTAATACAGTTGAGCTGCAGGGACCTGGCATTTTTTGTTATCCATCCTGATCAACACCCAAGCAAGTGGAACTGAAGGTAAGACTGTGAGCAATAGAGGTGGGAGAGGGCTGTGCATCAACAGATGGTCGGAGACTAACAAGAGGCTGGACAGGCTGTGCATCCGTGAGATGCTTTAACACACCCCTGCTGGCGTTTCAAAGCTTAACAAACAACCTACAGCTATGTGTTAAGGCCTATACCCACTGTCTTCACAGTTCTCACATGAAGTTTCTCAGAAGCACCAAATAATTACAGTATATTTCTGTGTTACAGTCAATAGTCATGACAGGAGCATGGATCATAGTCTGATGGGCTGAAAAGTTTGCTAAAAAATATTTACTTTGTCTTACACAATGCTAAATTAAATGTAAGTGTGTGCAGAGCTTTAGCATTAAACAATGAATATAGCATTTTTCAAATCATACCACACAAGGGTATATGTAAAATTATATTTATACTCATTCCCTATCTTAGTTTTTGAATAGCCTGAATGACATGTTTGTCGGCTTCTCTTACATTCAATCTCCATTAGGACTGAAACCAACTACTTTAATATTATTCAATCGTGTAGTCTATACAGTGTTGAAAATAGTGAACAATGGCCTTCACAAGTTTTCATAGCCCATGGTAAAATCTCCAAATTTGCTTTGCGTTATTTTGCAAATTACAAATCACATAATATCAGCAAATATTCACCTTTGAGATACTGCAACCAACAAATGTTTAACATTATAATATAATAATAATTTGAAAGATTGATTCCATTATTATCAATCATCTGTTGATTTACTAATATATTGATCAACCATCAATTACGGAATAATCTCCATGGTAAAACATAAGATGTACTCTGCCCTAGTGCTTAATGTACTAGAAATACTGCACTCTCAACAGTTTGTTTAGTCTTGGTAGAACATGTCTTGTTGTGTGAAGTGCTGCTGTCTACCTGGACAGGGGGTATTTTTTCCCAATTGCAGCATGGGGGTCCTGCTGGCGAATGGCTCGAATGGCGGTGGGTGCTGTGAACAAGGAGGTGGCGCCGTGTTCAGATAGGACATGGAAGAACGCCCCAGGGTCTGGAGTCCCCACAGGTTTACCCTGTAAAACAAACAGTATAGCAACAGCTGGTTAGATCACAAACTGTAACATGAATGCAGGCGTGTACTGTAAATCATATGGCGGACGGCCGACAGAGCAGAGAGCAGATATATATATTGTGGAAGCTCAAAAACCTCCCAGCAGTAGTAAAAATGCACTTCAACTGGGAACTACAAACCATGAATATTCATAGAGCAGCCGTTTAAACTGGAGCAGCTTCTGCATCCAGACAGATGGGCCCAGAAATCCATGGATTTAGTTTTGTTTGTCAGGAAGAAGAGACAGACAAAAGCTGGCAGATAAAAATGCTTCCAACAGCATTTCTCACTGTGTTTCTGGTCAACTTGTCTGTCTCTACGGTGAGAAGACTACTGCAGATTAATGAGAATGGTAAACAGCAGGAGTGAGTTCTGGGTGTCATTTTTGTTCTGACTAAATATTTGTGCCTGTGTATTGATTAGAAGAAAGACAAAAGGTTGGCAGCATCATGCCTGAAGAGAGATGGGCTGTAAGCCCAGGAGCCACGTGAGACAAACCACCGTGGCTGGAGTCAAACATTGATTTAAGGAAGGCAGATTAATTAATTGCCCAGCAGTTCGGCTTCCTAAAGGTGAGAAAAAGTGAGAGTGCTAATGTAATGAGTGTCCCTCAACAGATAAACATCCCTCTTAGGCCTGGTCTACAGACTTTGTGACATGCTAATAACCCTCCACATAATAAATACCTTGAACTGAGAGACTGTACTCCACTAGCCAATGGATGGTGGACTCACAAAGCAAAGCCAAATTACCTGCAATAAACAGGTATCAATTGGCTGTCCAAAACACACATTGATGCAGAAAATATTTCATTAAAGCTTGTTTATTCCTTTACCATTCATCTTTATAAAAAGGTTCCCTCGACAAAAAGCCAATAAGATGTTTAGGCTGGATTATTTTTGATTATTGAAGAAAATAAACTCTGTGGCAAACAAAAGTTTATGATACTTGCATACTTGCACTTTTATGATTTTTGAAGAGTAAATACAGTAAAAAGCTATTGTTAGGCTATACACAAACTACACCACGTCACCAACATTCAATTTCATTATGATAACCAACTTTGAAATACTGCTTTTGCGCCACTGCTAAAGACTGTTTTCAATACAGTTGCTTTTGAAACATTATACTATCTCACCAAATGTATTCTGCAAGCTGATATGTATTTTTACCGCCAGTGTGGGAGGGCATGAACTGCATGTGCACATTGACTGGCATTAGTACAGAAAAAAGAAAAAGGAGTGAAAGACTAAAATAGAGAGAGCTGCAGTCCGTCTCGACAGTGGACTGTAGCAGCCAGAGTCAAACATGGCAACAGGGTAAAACAGAGTCCCAGTCCACATAAACCAGAGTCATTACCCAAATATGGACGTATTCAGCTTGCAGAGCCAACAAAGGCAGATACTAAGCCGACATTAGAACCTGACTTGTACAGTTTTGTAAGTTGTACAACTCAGGTTTTCTTGCACATTTTCTGGTATTTCTCGTTGTTTGCAAGAATGCTGTTGTTAGTTCAAGATATTAAACCTTGTCTACAGGGACATACCTCATAGAGAATAGTGCTGTTACCATGGAGCAGAGGACCATAGCAGATGTATGAATGGCCGACCACCCAGCCAAGGTCTGACGCTGCCCACCAAACCTGCAACAGGTAAAATAAAAGTGAAATGTGTACAGATACTCTGGTTTCATTTTGTCAAACAACAACAAAGTGCATTGAGTGTTGCTTAATTAATGGAGAGAATTCTATGAACACTCTCTCTTTGTGCCTTCAAATGCTAAAAATATAATACTTGCAGTAATTGATGGCACTTTAAATGTAAATCTAATATCTAATGTTATACAAATGATGTAAATGAAAAGAAAAAAAACAAGTAAAATTTCTACTTCAGTTACCATAAATATTACATGGTGATCGATTCTTCAGTACAGAACAATCTCTTTGCTGACTGCATGCTCTTTGTTCTCAAACATAGCTCTAACGTAGAAGAGGCTGATTTATTGCCTTACATCTCCAGGACTGAGTCCATAAATATTTGACATGGTCCATTTCAGCATCACAGCATAGCCTGCAGTGTCTCGCACAACACCCTGGGGGACAAGATAAGAAAAACATCAGGACTAGTGACAGGTATTACACTAGGCAAAGAGGTGGACGTTGAAAATTAATCTAAACACAGCCGCTCAGCCATGCTGTAGTGAAGGGGATGGTATTTTGTTTTGAAATGACTGCTTCTCAAACTGACTCAAATTTCCAGCTTTTATGAGTTAATGGTGCGGTATAAATATTTTTGATATCTTCAAGTCCTCATGTCTCAAATTATAGAGATTTTCTCAAACTTATGGTCTCCCTACAGCAATAACCGGGATAGTCACAGTAACTCACATAGGAAAAAAGCTAGCAATAATGACACTATTAAGCTCAGGAACTAGCCAGCAGGTAGACATTTTATATCATCTGTTGGTCAAAGACAAAATCATGCTATTTGAAAGGAGCTGGGGAGGGGGGGTGGGGGGGGGGTCTATTTGAAACTGCCTGCAGGTAATTCCTCCAGCATGAGCTCCAGCTCCTGCTGTGGAAATGCTCCGTCTTATTTATGTCATTATGTTTGGATTGGGCCTGGATTGTTTTGCAGAGTCAAAGAGCAGATGAGTCACAGAAAAGCTCTATACCAAACTGAGAGTGTATGTTTACATGACATCTATAAATTAATAATCAAGTATGGATTTCTCCCTGCTGGAGTACCTTCGGTGTTCCAGTGGTGCCGGATGTATAGAGGACGTAGAGAGGGTGGTTGGAGGGAACAGAAACACAGTCATGCGGCCGAGCTGTGGCCATCTCTTCCTCCCAGTCCAGACCCAACTCCGGACTCAATGGTACTTTTTCCTAAAAAACAAAGAAAAATGAGAGACATACTAAAACTGCTATAAACTTTTTATTAAGACTGTGCTTCAAATGACCATAATAAATCTCTGGGTGTTGATAAAGTATGACTTATTGATCAATTCAATTGACTCAGGCGGTTGGATTTGTGTTTTCAACTTTCTTTGTTTTGTTTTTTTTTGGGGGGGGGGGGGACAAAAACTCACTACTACTTGCTTGCTTTACAAGTGAATGGGGAATATATAAGTCAAATAAATAGACTGTACATAGACATTTATGTTTAAACTCTGTTCTAACTCCCATCAGTCCTAATCTCTTGTAGTCACCAACAGGGGGAATTTCAGCTCATAGATTAATGCCCCTTACATATCCAGCTTCTTCTGACGTGTCTCAGTTCAAATCTCTTTGATACTTTAATTTCATTAACATTTAAATCGTCCCAGGAGGCTAAAAGAAAAGTTCCGATCAGTTCTTTCTTTGGTTTTCACAGAGAATGAGCTCAAGACTATCATTGAATATCACACAGACTCTCGAAGCAGAGTCATATGATTTCAAGGGGATGAGATTTCACTGAATTTCCTGTGAAAACTATTGACAACTATGGTAGTGGACCCACATACACCACGTATATCTTTTCCGAAGAAATGCAACAATAATCTCTTAATTCAGCAGATCATTCACTGATAGATAACACTGGAGTATACAAACCAGATCAAATACATTGTGTACGGTTAAATTAAGAACACAGAGTCAGACAGAGTACATGGCCTAACTGATAACACATTTGAAAAAAAAAAAGAATATATATATATATATATATATATATATATATATATATATATATATATATATATATATATATATATATATCAATAAATAAAAAAAAGATCAATGGCCGTTCTCGGCTTCCGTACTAATTGCCTAAGTGCAATCAATTTCAAGAAAAACTTCTATTTTCCAGGCCTAAAATTCAATGTTTTTCTTTTATGCTTGTGTGAAGGTAAAGCAAATTTCAGCTTTCCGTCACCATATTAATGCATAATTGTGTGCTGCACTGTATAACCATTCAGCCCTGCTCAGCCTGCTTCCAAACTGGAACTGTGACAGGCAGCAACCTCCATTCCTCAGCTGCAAACATACTACACATTTCTTTCACTTTCTTTTATCTACTTGAACCAGCGATACATCATTTCATCTTTTGATACGAGTCTAGGCAATAATCCTTTAAAATATTATGCTTTGAATTTAGTTAAATGATTAAATACTTTCTTATATCTTTAAAAACTGCAACCACTAGCTTTTAACATGCAACCACTAGCCTTGGGAAAGCCTTTTCTCCCAACAGCAGCTTTACAGTGACTAAAGTAATCAGGTTTACATATGGCTGCCATATTTCAGATGCATTTACATTCTGTCACAAAGAAAGCAGGTTTAGAAACGACACCCCACTGACATGTTAAGCTTTATGACGCTTTGTGATTCTTACCATGTTAGGCCTGTTGTAGATGAGGACTTTAGAGGGCCTGTAAGAGCTCAGCTCCAAGGCCTTCTTCACCAGAGGGATGTACTCCACTCTTCTGCCTGGCTCGATGCCAAATGAGGCTGTAACCATCAGCTTGGGCTGAGAAACACAGAAATCAGGTGAGAATTTCATTGCGATAAAATGTCAAGAACTCACAGCATCACGTTTCTATAGCTATATTAGAAACAGAATCTAGTGCTCCCATCATACCTAGCCTGAATATTTGTTTTGCTGCATTTTCAACCGGTATTAGTGGTATGAGTCTGTTGCCTATGGCAACCCTCCAGTGTCGCACCAAATTCAGTTCACATAAACCATTTTAACATGTGTGTGATGATTCCATATTAAATAGCAGGCTTACAACACCTGAGGTGTTCCTACAGGGTTATATTTACTGTAACTTTTTAGATTTTAAAGTTTGATGGACATATGCCATAACTTTGAAGGAGAAATGGGACACTCAGTTGTAGCTTTTTTACCCCCAGTGGTCATTGTAAGGCATTGCAATGTCTACAGAGACGCTTAAGATCTTTCACTTGCCTC
>CM042447.1:7048106-7175606 GCA_023631565.1 Gymnocephalus cernua | reverse complement strand
CCCTAACGGCCAAATAGGGTTGTCCGTTGAATTTCTCAATTGATTCACATACTATAGATTATGATGTTTCCAATGATGCCCCATATGTCCATATTTACTGTAGAATTATGGAGAAAATCGAGTTCAAAAGTACATATTTTGACATATTTTGACATTGCTATTGCAACAGATGCTGACTTTGCACTGCCCCCTAACGGCCAAATATGGTTGTCCGTTGAATTTCTCACTTGAGTCACATACTATAGATTACAATGTTTCCAATGATGCCCCATATGTCCATATTTACTGTAGAATTATGGAGAAAATCGAGTTCAAAAATAGATATTTTGACGTTGATATTGCAACAGATGCTGACTTTGCACTGCCCCCTAACGGCCAAATAGGGTTTTCCGTTGAATTTCTCACCTGATTCAAATACTATAGATTATTATGTTTCTAATGATGCCCCATTTGTCCATATTTACTGTAGAATTATGGAGAAAA
Organism: Gymnocephalus cernua; assembly: GCA_023631565.1. NCBI lineage: Eukaryota > Metazoa > Chordata > Actinopteri > Perciformes > Percidae > Gymnocephalus > Gymnocephalus cernua. Next base: position 7,175,123 of record CM042447.1, on the reverse strand, counting down.
TCGAGTTCAAAAATAGATATTTTGACATTGCTATTGCAACAGATGCTGACTTTGCACTGCCCCCTAACGGCCAAATAGGGTTGTCCGTTGAATTTCTCAACAAATTCACATACGATAGATTATTATGTTTCCAATGATGTCCCATATGTCCATATTTACTGTAGAATTATGGAGAAAATCGAGTTCAAAAATACACATTTTGACATATTTTGACATTGCTATTGCAACAGATGCTGACTTTGCACTGCCCCCTAACGGCCAAATATGGTTGTCCGTTGAATGTATCACTTGATTCACATACTATAGGTTATGATGTTTCCAATGATGCACCATATGTCCATATTTACTGTAGAATTATTGAGAAAATCGAGTTAAAAAATACATATTTTGACATTGCTATTGCAACAGATGCTGACTTTGCACTGCCCCCTAACGGCCAAATAGGGTTGTCCGTTGAATTTCTCACTTGATTCACATACTATAGATTATGATGTTTCCAATGATGCCCCATATGTCCATATTTACTGTAGAATTATGGAGAAAATCGAGTTCAAAAATAGATATTTTGACGTTGATATTGCAACAGATGCTGACTTTGCACTGCCCCCTAACGGCCAAATATGGTTGTCCGTTGAATTTATCACTTCATTCACATACTATAGGTTATGATGTTTCCAATGATGCCCCATATGTCCATATTTACTGTAGAATTATTGAGAAAATCGAGTTAAAATATACATATTTTGACATATTTTGACATTGCTATTGCAACAGATGCTGACTTTGCACTGCCCCCTAACGGCCAAATATGGTTGTCCGTTGAATTTCTCACTTGATTCACATACTATAGATTATGATGTTTCCAATGATGCCCCATATGTCCATATTTACTGTAGAAATATGGAGAAAATCGAGTTCAAATACATTACATACACATTTTGACATATTTCGACCTCTCCGGGAACCATCACCTTATCGTGGTGGAGAGGTTTGGGTGTCCCTATGAACCTGAGGGCTGTGTTGTCTGGAGCTTTGTGCTCCTGGTAGGGTCGAGGAAGGGATAGAGAGACTCTGCCCGGAAGAAGCCCGGGGCCCCCGTCTGGAGCCAGGCCCAGAGGGAGGGCTCGTCAGCGAGCGTCTGGTGGCCGGGTTTGCCACGGAGCCCGGCCGGACACAGCTCGAAAAAGCTACGTGGCACCTATTTCTCCAGCCCATGGGCCCACCACCTGTGGGAGGAACCGCTGGGGTCGGGTGCGCTGCCACATGGGTGGCGGTGAAGGTCAGGGGCCTCGACGGACCAAACCCGGGCAGCAGAGGCTGGCTCTGGGGACGTGGAATGTCACCTCGCTGTGGGGGAAGGAGCCGGAACTTGTGCTTGAGGTGGAGCACTACCAGTTGGATCTGGTGGGGCTTACCTCTACGCATAGTCTCGGTTCTGGAACCGTACTCCTGGAGAGGGGTTGGACTCTTGTCTTCTCCGGAGTTGCCCAGGGTGAGCGCCGCAACGTTGGAGTTTACCCTGGTGGACGAGAGGGTTACCTCCCTACGCCTGCGGGTTGTTGGGGGGAAAACTCTGACTGTTGTTTGTGCATATGCACCAAACAAGAGTTCAGAGTATTCGGCCTTCTTGGAGACCTTGAATGGAGTCCTGTATGGGGCTCCGGAGGGGGACTTCATAGTTCTGCTGGGGGACTTCAACGCACATGTGGGCAATGACGGAGACACATGGAGAGGCGTGATTGGGAGGAACGGCCTCCCTGATCTAAACCAGAGTGGTTGTCTGTTATTGGACTTCTGTGCTAGTCATGGATTGTCTATAACAAACACCATGTTCGAACATATGGATGCTCTTAAGTGTACTTGGTACCAGAGCACCCTAGGCCAAAGGTCAATGATCAATATTATAATCGTTTCATCTGATCTGAGGCCGTATGTTTTGGACACTCGGGTGAAGAGAGGGGCGGAGCTGTCAACTGATCACCATCTGGTGGCGAGTTGGGTCAGGGGGTGGGGGAAGACTCTGGACAGACCTGGTAAGCCCAAACGGGTGGTGCGGGTAAATTGGGAACGTCTGGAGGAAGCTCCTGTTCGACAGACCTTCAACTCACACCTCCGGCGGAGCTTTTCGTGCATCCCTGTGGAGGCTGGGGGCATTGAACCTGAGTGGACAATGTTCAAAGTTTCCATTGCTGAAGCTGCGGCAGGGAGCTGTGGTCTTAGGGTCTTAGGTGCCTCAAGGGGCGGTAACCCTTGAACACCGTGGTGGACACCGGTGGTCAGGGAAGCCGTCCGACTGAAGGAGTCTTTCCGGGATATGTTATCCCAGAGGACTTCGGAGGCAGTTGCAAGGTACCGAACGGCCCGAAGGACTGCAGCCTCTGCCGTGAAAGAGGCAAAGCAGCGGGTGTGGGAGAAGTTCGGAGAAGACATGGAGAAGGACTTTCGGTCGGCACCAAGGCGCTTCTGGAAAATCGTCCACCACCTCAGAAGGGGGAAGCGGGGAACCATCCAAGCTGTGTACAGTAAGGGTGGGACGTTGTTGACCTCAACTGAGGAGGTAATAGGGCGGTGGAAGGAGCACTTTGAGAAACTCCTAAATCCAGCTGATGCGCCCTCTTTGTTAAAGGCAGAGCTGGAGGATGACGGGGGATTGTCGTCAATTTCCCTGGTGGAGGTCACTGAGGTAGTCAAACAACTCCACAGTGGCAAAGCCCCAGGGATTGATGAATGATTGATGAGTCCAGAAATGCTGAAAGCTCTGGGTGTGGAGGGGCTGTCTTGGTTGACACGCCTACTCAACATTGCGTGGAAGTCTGGGACAGTGCCAAAGGAGTGGCAGACCGGGGTGGTGGTTCCCCTGTTCAAAAAGGGGGACCAGAGGGTGTGTACCAATTACAGGGGTATCTCACTTCTCAGCCTCCCTGGTAAAGTCTACTCCAAGGTTTCTGGAAAGGAGGGTTCGGCCGATAGTCGAACCTCAGGTTGAAGAGGAACAATGCGGATTCCGTCCTGGTCGTGGAACAACGGATCAGCTCTTTACTCTAGCAAGGATCCTGGAGGGAGCCTGGGAGTATGCCCATCCAGTCTACATGTGTTTTGTGGATCTGGAGAAGGCATATGACCGGGTCCCCCGGGAGACTTTGTGGGAGGTGCTGCGGGAGTATGGGGTGAGGGGGTCCCTTCTCAGGGCCATCCAATCTCTGTATGACCAAAGCGAGAGCTGTGTCCGGGTTCTCGGCAGTAAGTCAGACTTGTTTCAGGTGAGGGTTGGCCTTCTCCAGGGCTGCGCTTTGTCACCAATCCTGTTCGTAGTATTTATGGACAGGATATCGAGGCGTAGTCGTGGTTGGGAGGGGTTGCAGTTCGGTGGGCTGGGGATCTCATCGCTGCTCTTTGCAGATGATGTGGTCCTGATGGCATCATCGGCCTGTGACCTTCAGCACTCACTGGATCGGTTTGCAGCCGAGTGTGAAGCGGCTGGGATGAGGATCAGCACCTCTAAATCTGAGGCCATGGTTCTCAGCAGGAAACCGATGGAGTGCCTTCTCCAGGTAGGGAATGAGTGCTTACCCCAAGTGAAGGAGTTTAAGTACCTTGGGGTCTTGTTCGCGAGTGAGGGGACAATGGAGCGGGAGATTGGTCGGAGAATCGGCGCAGCGGGGGCGGTATTACATTCAGTTTATCGCACCGTTGTGACGAAAAGAGAGCTGAGCCAGAAGGCAAAGCTCTCGATCTACCGGTCAGTTTTCGTTCCTACCCTCACCTATGGTCACGAAGGTTGGGTCATGACCGAAAGAACAAGATCTAGGGTACAACCGGCCGAAATGGGTTTCCTCAGGACGGGGGCTGGCGTCTCCCCTAGAGATAGGGTTAGAAGCTCAGTCATTCGTGAGGAGCTCGGAGTAGAGCCGCTGCTCCTTCACGTCGAAAGGAGCCAGTTGAGGTGGTTCGGGCATCTGGTAAGAATGCCCCCTGGGCGCCTCCCTAGGGATGTGATCCAGGCACGTCCAGCTGGGAGGAGGCCTCGGGGAAGACCCAGGACTAGGTGGAGGGAATATCTATTTTTGAACTCGATTTTCTCAATAATTCTACAGTAATTATGGACATATCGGGCATCATTGGAAACATCATAATCTATAGTATGTGAATCAAGTGAGAAATTCAACGGACAACCCTATTTGGCCGTTAGGGGGCAGTGCAAAGTCAGCATCTGTTGCAATATCAACGTCAAAATATCTATTTTTGAACTCGATTTTCCCCATAATTCTACAGTAAATATGGACATATGGGGCATCATTAGAAACATAATAATCTATAGTATTTGAATCAGGTGAGAAATCCAACGGACAACCCTATTTGGCCGTTAGGGGGCAGTGCAAAGTCAGCATCTGTTGCAATATCAACGTCAAAATATCTATTTTTGAACTCGATTTTCTCCATAATTCTACAGTAAATATGGACATATGGGGCATCATTAGAAACATAATAATCTATAGTATTTGAATCAGGTGAGAAATTCAACGGACAACCCTATTTGGCCGTTAGGGGGCAGTGCAAAGTCAGCATCTGTTGCAATAGCAATGTCAAAATATGTCAAAATGTGTATTTTTGAACTCGATTTTCTCCATAATTCTACAGTGAATATGGACATATGGGGCATCATTAGAAACATAATAATCTATAGTATGTGATTCAGGTGAGAAATTCAACGGACAACCCTATTTGGCCGTTAGGGGGCAGTGCAAAGTCAGCATCTGTTGCAATATCAACGTCAAAATATCTATTTTTGAACTCGATTTTCTCCATAATTCTACAGTAAATATGGACATATGGGGCATCATTGGAAACATCATAATCTATAGTATGTGAATCAAGTGAGAAATTCAACGGACAACCCTATTTGGCCGTTAGGGGGCAGTGCAAAGTCAGCATCTGTTGCAATAGCAATGTCAAAATATGTATTTTTTAACTCGATTTTCTCAATAATTCTACAGTAAATATGGACATATGGTGCATCATTGGAAACATCATAACCTATAGTATGTGAATCAAGTGATACATTCAACGGACAACCATATTTGGCCGTTAGGGGGCAGTGCAAAGTCAGCATCTGTTGCAATAGCAATGTCAAAATATGTCAAAATGTGTATTTTTGAACTCGATTTTCTCCATAATTCTACAGTAAATATGGACATATGGGACATCATTGGAAACATAATAATCTATCGTATGTGAATTTGTTGAGAAATTCAACGGACAACCCTATTTGGCCGTTAGGGGGCAGTGCAAAGTCAGCATCTGTTGCAATAGCAATGTCAAAATATCTATTTTTGAACTCGATTTTCTCCATAATTCTACAGTAAATATGGACAAATGGGGCATCATTAGAAACATAATAATCTATAGTATTTGAATCAGGTGAGAAATTCAACGGAAAACCCTATTTGGCCGTTAGGGGGCAGTGCAAAGTCAGCATCTGTTGCAATATCAACGTCAAAATATGTATTTTTGAACTCGATTTTCCCCATAATTCTACAGTAAATATGGACATATGGGGCATCATTAGAAACATAATAATCTATAGTATGTGAATCAGTTGAGAAATTCAACGGACAACCATTTTTGGCCGTTAGGGGGCAGTGCAAAGTCAGCATCTGTTGCAATAGCAATGTCAAAATATGTCAAAATGTGTATTTTTGAACTCGATTTTCTCCATAATTCTACAGTAAATATGGACATATGGGGCATCATTAGAAACATAATAATCTATAGTATTTGAATCAGGTGAGAAATTCAACGGACAACCCTATTTGGCCGTTAGAGGGCAGTGCAAAGTCAGCATCTGTTGCAATAGCAATGTCAAAATATGTATTTTTGAACTCGATTTTCTCAATAATTCTACAGTAAATATAGACATATGGGGTATCATTAGAAACATAATAATCTATAGTATTTGAATCAGGTGAGAAATCCAACGGACAACCCTATTTGGCCGTTAGGGGGCAGTGCAAAATCAGCATCTGTTGCAATATCAACGTCAAAATATCTATTTTTGAAATCGATTTTCTCCATAATTCTACAGTAAATATGGACATATGGGGCATCATTGGAAACATTATAATCTATAGTATGTGAATCAGGTGAGAAATTCAACGGACACCCATATTTGGCCCTTAGGGGGCAGTGCAAAGTCAGCATCTGTTGTTATGTACATATTTTGAGATAAACACTGCCACCCAATGGCTGAAACAGGCATTTTTTAAGGTGGAATCGAAACTTAAAGAGAACCGGAGCGAATGTGGAGCGAATGTGGAGCCACGTTCAGCGTCGTTCAAGGCCTATAGCTACATATGTTCTAGGTGGCGGTAATGCACATATAAGCTAGTTTGTCAACCGCCATTAAAACTCAAAAAGAAGTCTACTATGGAATATTTTGTATTCCAGTCTGAGTTATATGGAAACATGTCTGCATTTTTCCCACAACTGAAATATACTTTTTTGCAGAATAACATATATATTTAATTTCAATTTTAACAAATGAATCAACAAAACGAGAGCCTAAAATGTAATTGCACAATGGGGCTGGGATGAAAGACGTCCCATTAACTGAAATCGTGGTTGTCATTCATTCTGGTGATGTACTTGCCATAACTCTATATCTAAATATCCTACTGGTGAATTGTGATTCAGTGATTTATTATTAAATTGTTGTTTCATTTTCCTCAAGCTCACATATTTTCAAGGATTCCAAAGTCCAACGGGGAACTGCATGGGAATCGGGACTTTTTAAGGAGATAGGTTGCAGTAAAGCGCTTATTACGTTATTAACAGTGTTTCCTTTGGATGCAAATACACTTCTTACATAGAAGTGTTGCACAAAAAATGTTCATTGCTGTGTTGTTCGCTTGTAACATACAACCTACCAGTTTGGAAACACTGGATCCTCAACGTGCAAAGTTTTACTCCACGGCTCAAACCAGTTTATATCCTGCCCCGCCTCACCCCAGAATGCCTCGGGCTTGTCCCTGGCTGTGGCGAAGGCTCGGTTGTACGCCGTGTCGGATGCATAGCTTCTGCTGCACTGCAGGGCGAAATACTTCTCGATGTCTGCAGATGCATGCGATCCTGCTTGTCTTACTACGCCACGTTGTTTTGCTGCGGACACAGCCCACACTGTCTTCCAGAGTGTCCTCTTGCGCTGAACAGACACGCAGCGATTCAGGCGCAGTAAATGTTTTATTTGAAAGTGCATTGCTGCTGTAGTTAATTTAAAAGGTAAACTTTCACGCGTTTCTCCTGCCTCCAAGTGTTTTCCTGCAGATGAAGGACCCGCGTATACGATTAAATTCTGAGCGATGTCATCCGGGGTCACGTAAAGGGAGGGAAGCCTCCTTAGAGAAATTCCTCAAGGAATGCGCACTGTGAACTGGGTGGAGCTAGGGCCGAAATCAAAACTGTTACACACATAGTCTTACGTACAAACAATGTAAATCGTACAAAATATGTATACAAACATATGTGGGAGATGCTTTGAAATAATGTTTACATTTTGGGGCTGGGGCATACAGGCCTGTCCTGAAATGAGAATCACAGTTTTATCCCCACAATCAGGAATGGCATTTCTTTTATTGTGCAAAACAAGAAGAAAGCGTTGAAGCTCATTTCCATCACAAAGCAGCTGCAGCATTAACTTAAACTCTCAGGGTGGCATCAATAACCCATCTCCTATTAAGAATGCAAAGACCTCTGCTTAATCTGACCAGGGAATGCATGTATAGGGGCTTGTTTGAGGATATTTATGAACGCAATTGGGTTTGCTGTATAAAGTCAAATTATAACAAATAAGCTGAGTTACTTGTTCTGCTGGTCTCATCACAACAGCAGCTTGTGCAATTCTGTCACGCCACACGGGCAGCAGCAGCACTGTGTCCTTTCAGATGGTGTTGCGTAGCCTACATCTCTTTCGTCACTGCCATCATCCAAGCTGCTGGTAAATACCTATAATCCAGCTGACCCCCTGGAAATGTCCCATGCATACAAGTGTCCCTGGTTGAGTAACTCATCCATCTGATATATCAGGTCCTCTGTTTCTATTTATACATGCCGAGCAGTGTTTTCCACAGTTCTGGAGGCATCATGCACTTTCCCAGAAACCCTTTGTATTGCCTCGCAGCTATTACATTTCTCACCAAACGTGGGATTTAAAATGAAATTGGACGAGCAACTTGGAACTTTTACAGTGGTTTGCAGTGAATTCTTTGTCTCAAGTGACAGACAGAATGTATCATTTTTAAACACAGCACCTATTCAAACCTTTTTGCCAACAGAACATTACATTCTAAATTAATGATGAAGGTCTTCTTAAATCCATCACATCCCTGTCTTATCCTGTGGCTTTAACCTGTGTTGGTCTTTTACCTCATATTGATTCAAATCACATTTTGACAGAGCATAAGTTACAATTTATATTCATTTCTAACTTTGACAGGGAAAGAATGCCTCCCTTCTCCTCTCATGCTGTCGTTTGTCCAGCCAAAAGGTCTCGGTAAATCACAGCTCCCCCAGGCACTGCCATAACTCTTTTTATAACAGTGCAGATGCTATTGGCAGAATGCATATCAGTTTAATAGTCTCTGGCACCAGACATGCACACAGATCACGAACTAATACCTCCTTGCAAAGCCCGGCCTAAACCAGAATCCAAGATGGTTCATTATGGCCCCTCCATCTTGCCCTCTTCTCTGATTTGAGGTAATGAGTGTGGATCTTTTGAATCAGGAATCAGCCATCTGCCCTTCAGAAACAGTAGGAGGCAAATTACAAGACTTATCTACAAATGATTAATTTCCAAGCAGTGTTTTTTTTTACCCGTAGAGTGTTTGAACATGGATTAATATTAGAATTAGTTTGAAGATAATGATTACTGTTTTACATGTGGAATGGGTTTTAGCTGCAGCAGTTGTCAGACAGGCTTGGCAATGAATTCAGTCAACATTATTCAGAGTTTAGAATAACTGATATGTCATTAATTACTTCCATTAAAAATGCAAAATACGAGGGACACTTTATCATTTGGTGATGTAAGTCTGGGTAAAAGCCATTATTCGGTGGCCGGGTTGGCTCAGTTGGTAGAGCAGGCGCACATATACATAGAGGGTTATGCCTCAACGCCGAGGTCCAGGGTTCGAGTCAGATCTGTGACAATGTCCTGCATGGCCTGTCCTGTCCATTAAAGGTGGAAATTCCCCAAAAATCATCCATTCTCATCCAATCAAGCCATTATTCGTAATGATTATTCCCTCATTGAATGCCAGTCAAAGCAGGAGATTAAGATAAGAAGAGTTGACAGATTTTCTAAGCATTCACACAGAGATGTGTAAGACGGGCTGTAGCTCAGTATACATAGATGTGTTATTATTTTTACTGTTGTCTATGAGCAACTAAAATGCCAAATAAACAGTGGCAGAGCATCAATGAATTTCCTAATTTCATAATATGTAATAATGTGACAAGAGGGACAATATACTCCCATTAGCTTTCTTCTCAAATGAAATGAGCTAGTGGGTGTAACAAAGTGAGCAAGTGTGCAATGTCATGACTTTTATCATGTATTATTTCCATTTGACAGAGAATGGGTTCTCTTTTCCCGGAAGGGGGCATCAGACAGTAGCCTAATGGTTAGAAGAAAGTTGTGTTAGAGGTTACAATCCCATGGCAAAAGCATGATATGTGGAAATCAGTGTTACAGGTTCTCCATTTTGTAAACCTCAAGGTTCCCTTGAGCAAGACATTTAACCTCAAAGTTGCTCCAGTTACAAATAATAAAAGTCTGTAACTATAGTGGACAGTCTTGATAGGTAAGACAATATCATCATGGAGCTACCTCCCTCAGTTGCTTCCGTAAAGAAAATTGTATATTTGTTTTGTCGATTTGCCTTGTTAGAAAAAAAAATGAATGTCTATCAGTATACCTCCCTCTTGTTAACATTACGATCCACGTTCATTACCTATCAGCAGCTGCCCAATAAAGCTTGGCAATAAACAACAGAGCAGTGCAACATTCCATGTAGATCACAGTCATGCTGCATGTTCCGTTTTGATAAGGCCAAGAAATCATCTGGAACATAATTCCCTGTCAAACCATGACTTGACGTTTTTATACTTTTCATTTTGAACAAACAAGGTGTAACATGTAAATGTAATAGTTTTAGAGTTGCTGGTACGCAGATTCTGTTCTTTGTGGGCAGAGCCAGGCTGTTTCCTCTCTGTTTTCAGTATTTATGCTAAGCTAATGTAACTGGCTGAGCGTAGTCTCGATCTTCTCATCTAATTATTAACATGAAATGAATAAGCATAATTCCTAAAATGATTAACTATTCCTTCAATGACCTGTTTGTGATGATTTCTTTTGCACTGACTGTATTGGTGCCTCCAAACTCTCTGACACTGTTTTGATATTTGATCTTACAGGCAAATATACTTCAGTCCAGTCATCTATATTTGCATATCCTTTGGTGGGAGAGGAGACCTTTCAGAAATCCATTCACTTGCAGTTCAAGGGCTTTAAGAGCGTTGCAGTGTAATCCCACCTCTTTAAAAAAAAGCAGAACTGTATTCCAGCCCATATGGGTGAGAGCCTGTAATCTCTCTGTGCCCTCTTTCCGTGCGCTCTCTATAAGCCCTCACCCTCTCCAACCATCCGTCCAGCCCACCACTTACAACCAGTTTACATCTGCGTACAGCTGGGTGGAACCATGAGTGGCTGGAATTCACCAGCACATATGGACTGTGTGATTAGGTTTAGTAACAAATCAAAAACAGAGCACATTACGATGACGGAATATTCCCTGGAATGTTTAAAGATGATGAAAATTGAATCTGAAATCAGCAGAAATACATTGATGTGACATTTTTAAAATGTCATTCTTGGACATATTGCATGGCTGCCAATTTGAAGTAAATTGAGGTTGAGTGTGAGGTAATTGTTTCTCAAATGGGTATAAAGTGATTTTTTTTGTCTTCATGCAAGCAAGGTAAATGAGATTCAAATGATTTCAGTGTCTATTTGATACTGTGGTTTTTGATCTTGGGCAGTGGTGGCATAAAGGTTAAAGAAGCAAACTTGTGACCGGGAGGTCGTCTGTTCAATCCCCAGACCGACAGGATAAAAGCTGGGTGGTGAAAGTGAAAGAGCAGCGCTTGCCCCTCCCTCATTACCACCACTGAGGTGCCCTTGAGCAAGGCCCTTAACCCAGTGGAGCTGCTCAGTGGCCAGCCAATCAGACTGTGGTTGTACTGGGCAGATTCCAGGTATGAATGTGTAACTGTGTGAATGTGATCAGGGCGTTCCTGCAAAAGAGAGGCTTCCTCTCAGTGAACCTTCCCTGAATAAACAGTAAAGGTTAATAAAAAATAAAAAAACAGCCTAAATATTGGTCTTTGCCTCGGGTGTGCAGTCGTGTTTACAGCTTGCATTTATCAGTGGTTTGTGAGCCACGTGACTCTACCTCCCCCCCCCCCCAACTACAGATTTGCTGCTTGTTTTTGTTGAGCACTGCTTCTGTCGAGTACAATGACTGGCCAGGTATGAGATATGCCACAGCAGCAGGCACCATTAGGCAGCAGATCTACAGTAGATGAAGAGAGTCAGTGGTTTGGCTCCATTCTGTGGCAGCACATAAACATGAGGATTAATCCTTAAGCCCTCCAACAAAGGTTCACTACCATCATTTAGTCCTTATCTGGCTGCAGGCAGTGCATGTAGCCAAGGGAGGAGATGAAGGCGGCATGGCTCAGTGATTCTCCATAAACCTTAATGGCAAGCAAGCACGGTTGCAATCAACTGATCTCTGAAGTACAATTGATCAGTGGATCATACACGGCTAAGCATTTACACATGCAGGCACAGAGACACACATCACGTAGAGACTAAGAGTGTGCAAACCAGGGCCACTGGTTGACTTCTGTGAACCATGACTGGGGACTCAGGGTTTTGTTTATCAGTTTTCTACAGATAAGTAAGAGAGAACAGTTGATTTAGGAGATACACTATATGGCCAAAAGTACTTACATATGCACATACTTTTGTGAACTTGTCAAATGCGAGCAACTTCCTGCAGCAAGATCTTATGGAAAGCCTGACACCAGAAGAGTGGATGCTGTAATAGCAGCAGATTAATGCCCATGATTTTGTAACAAAATGTTGAGCAAACACATGTGGGTGTGAGTCCACATCATTCGTACGAGTGTTCTCGTACTTTTTGGCCATGCAGTGTACTGGTCAGACATCTGTCTCCTGAGCAGATCTGTGTCTTTTATTTAGGTTTTTATAGTGGCTGACATCCACTCAAATACTCACACGCAATATCGTCACTTTAAATAAGCACATTTAATCAAGTGATGAGTGTTAGAAATCAAATTATTAAAACGTGTGAACCAACAATGGTAAATGGTTGAAATGATAATTTCACTTACTGTGGCAGATTGCATGTCAAGAAAATCTTTAACAAGGTACCATATATATATTTTATAATAGGCCTAGTGGACAGTCCTGCCTGATCATGTCAAGATGGATTTTATTCGTAGTGCGTATGTACTGTAAGAAAAGCTGCTGTTCATGTGCAAACAATGCCAGGTCATGCGATTTCATGAGGATGGAGGCAGATTAATTCCCCTCCCAACCACTCCCAACATCCCCTCATCTCTCTCTCTCTCTCTCTCTCTCTCTCTCTCTCTCTCTCTCTCTCTCTCTCTCTCTCTGTGTGTGTGTGTGATGCTGCAGCTCCTGTAGTCTCCAGTCTCCAGCAAACAGCAGTCATGGCGACAGTGGTCCAACCGCTCTCTCTGGATCGAGGTAAGGCGCTCGGAGCTTTGCGAATTGTGCTTTTCATCTGAGGGTTTTTTCAGCGTTTTTTTGTTTTTTAAACTTCGGCAAGGAACTGGCAACCCGGGGTAGATCCAGGTGTTTGTGCCGGACGCGGATTTCCTACAGATTGTTTATACGGGTCGTTATTTCAAGGCAATATGAGCTCGAGCTATTCTAAATAAAAACGCTCCCAGCCTGTCCGTTCCGTGCGTGTACGGAGCGCTCGTTTCCTCTGTTAAATTAAAGCGGGGTCTTCTATGGCCACGCACATTAATTCACCATCATTCATTTGACAAATGGACACCCTACAGAGCGTTTCGTTTATTCCCATCTTTATTATGTAACCTCCTCGGTAATATTATCCCGTTACAGCTCGCTTTTTGCTCTCATCTGTAAACATTAAGCCGCAGAGGTAGGCTACTGAAGCGCTTTGGCACGAAAATCTACTTTGTGATATAGGAGACAACTTTTGTATTTGAATTGGGCAGGCGTAAGCCAGGAATATGTACAGGACGTAGGCTAGTTGTTGTCTTTTGGCACTTGTTGGAAGCATAGCTACAGTATGCAAGCACATTGCAATGAAAGCCTAATGTTATATTGAGATGGTGTTACTCAGCCTGTTTTGCTAATGCACCACAGGTAGTGTTTAAGAGCTCAGATGGCGTATGTAATTGTAGACCATGGGACTTAAACACTTATTTGTGCATCCCCTGACCTCATTCATACTGTATGGTAGTAATGCCTCCCAGATCAATTTTGCATAATTAGCATTTGTTGTATTTCCCTCCTTAAAGAAAATACAATACATTTAAAGTCCCCTAAATTAGTAATATCGTAGTAATAGCTACCACTGGGATATTTTATACAGCTTTTAAGTAGCCTACAAACTGCTCTTTATACATGCCTGAGAAGCTCCCTGACTTTTTTTTTTAGATCACAAGTGAAAGAAATCCCAGTCCTACATGCATACCAAATGCATTTCCCCTGGTGAAATGTACAGTAATATTGCGCAAGCCTTGCATGGGAAAAGGATGCTGTCAAATATAGAGAAAGGAGAGCTATTTCCTCTGTGCCGAGTAAAACTAGCATCAGCTCCCCAGTCACTTTCAAGCCACAGGAGATGACTATAAATACACTTTATCTGATGGGAGCATAACTAATTATGCAGGAATTAATCTGACTGGTGTCACTTGTTATGTGGAATCCAAGTAATTAGCCACAATTGATCATTTTCTGCTATTAGAATTTGTTTTCTTCCATGTGCTCAATTCCAAGTTGTTTTTCACTAAAGTGTAATGCTTGTGGGCAGTCAAGCTTTACTGATGCACAATCTGCTGGGTGCAGAAGTGCTATACCATGCAAAGTTAATGAAATGAGTCTAAGATTGCACCAGGCAAACAGATAAACAATACAACCCACTCCTGTCCAACTCACCTCTCATCCTGTAGAATTATAGAAGGGGGCTTAGCTGTACTCATAACTTTTAAACACCGAGGCTATGAGGGGAATGTCTTCCATCTTGGTAAAATGTCAACATTTAGCCTTATCTGATCATAGTCATTCGCTGGAGCAATGATTCACACGTGACCTCAGCATATAAGCAGGGGGGGGGGGGGGGGCTGATCCATATTTGCATGCTGTGGCATGAATTTGACCAGTCAGCGGCTGGCAGCTGTGATGGCAGGAGCAGTCATAATGATAGTTTCACACAGGAGCCGTCAGAGAGAGAGAGAGAGAGAGAGAGAGAGGCAACTTTACAGGCTTTCTTGTTTTAAGCTGCTGCCACTTTGAGAAAACACAATAATTGCTAATGAAAAGGTAGTCCTGTCTCGTGTGGGGAGTACTCTTTATAGCTGCTGAGTTGCTGAGTTTGTCAAACACGCAGGGAGGAAACAGATAGAGAGGTTTTAGGTTTTAATTCCAGAGCTCCCACTTGGCTTGTTTGGTCACAGCAGGATGAAAAGATCTTACATCACTGGCTTTCCTGTTATTGTTGGAGGAAATGACTACGATAAGCAAACAGCGGACCCCTACATCAAGAACTTCCTGAATATGTTTTTAAAAACCAGTCTGCATTCTCTGTCGAGCTGGCATTTGACTACAGATAGGCAAGTCTCAGAGATGACACCCTTTTTGATATGAAATAGTAAGAGCAGAGGTCACCGTGGGTGTATCTCAGTTGTTGTTGGTCAAGGAATTTTGTCACAAACTTATAGAGAATGAGTGACACTAGTTTTGCAACCATTTGCCAGAAGAGAGATTGTCTGTGTGCAATAATTGCAAGTTGTATTAACAAAACTACACTAAAAGTCTTAAGCTATAGCTGTAAGCTAAATGCTAACACCAACATGTAACATGCTCTCAATTAGAAATGCTTACATATTGATGTTTAGTAGGTATAATGTTCACCATGTTCAACATCTTATTTTAGCACTAAATACAAAGTGCAGCTGAGGCTGATGGAAACGTCATTAGTTCTGCTGGTTTTCGTTCACAAACCAAATTATTGGACAATTGAAATTGCGATCTGATGATACTTGGTCAAAGTTAAGGAATAACCAAAGTTATTTGACATGCCAATGCATTCAATAGTTAAGTTGAGATGTTTCAGTGTGAACTTAAAATGATGGACCAAACGATCAACAGTGGCATCCATAGTATCACGCTGCTAGCATGGCTAAAACATCAAATTCACCTTAAAAGAGAATTGACTATACTGTGAATGAAATGCATGACCTATATTAGCTGATGTATATTACGACTCATAACGTGCATATCTACATCTCATAATTGAAGAACTATAGTGCATGTCTAGACAATGTCTGATAAAAAGAAAATTACACTCTAAGTATTATCAGCCTGTCAAAGATTATCTACAGTACATGTGCTTCAGTTAGTGGCTTTCTCAATTTCCCAGAATGACCTTTGATAACCCCAATAATACAGCATTGAACTTGTTGAATTTGTCTGTTGGTTATATAGGTAGAAAGAGAGAGCGATAGAGCTCGCTGATACCTTTGGAAGGGCATAAAAGCATGATTTTCAATTTGAGAAAAGCTCTTTAATGCAACATTTTGTAGCTGCATCATATGCTGGTCTGTAGAGGCTAGTTTATCTGTTAAAAGTGGTTTCTCTACACAGAATACCTCCCTGTGAGGCTGTTGAACATCACTACAAGCTACTCTAGAAAGAGCTCTTTTAAATATTTTGGTTTTCTTCCCTGTGTGTCAAGGTTTGGTGAGTCTGCGTACAGTTTATAGCCTACTGTTTTAATATACTGAAGGGAATATCTGCAGCAATCTACTGCCCCAGTCCTTGTTTTCCCTCTGAGAGATCATGGTGAGTTCACTGATTTGACGGCAGACCTTATTCCCATCACATGCTCTCAGTCACACCAGCGATTTGAAAGATTAGAGGGTTGCTGACAAGCTGACGCCACTCATAGCTGTTGATATCCCAAGCCACCTTCTTTTAAAACAGAAATAAAGGTTCTTTTGGGTAATTAAACTGGAGGCATACTTGGCAGCAGAGTTGCAAAGGGCACCAAGGATATCCAGGTCAAAGTGGAGGTGGCAGATGGCAAGGCCTTTTTAGGACATTGAGGCATCTCTCAGGGTACAAAGGCAGATGTGGAGTCAGAGGAAGGTCATCTAAGCAGAATATGAAAAGAGGATCTTCAGTTGTCAGAGATTTAATCATGACCACATGGTTTAATGAGCTCAGTCTCTGATCTGGGCGTGTTTATTTGCATTGCTGCAATTTTGTCAAAATGACACTTCTAAGTACTGAAAATGCGTTACGCCCAGTTCTGCCACTGTTCTAAATTGACTCCACACATACATAACACTCCTAGATAGGATTAAGAAAAACTCTGGGCTGTTTACATTTCTTTAAACTAATCACAATCGTCTTTGGTCACAAAGATGCTACCACTGCAAAATGGTCTTGGAAAGGAACTTGCTTTGGTGGAACATTTGCACCCCCAAAAGAAAATGCCACATAAAATATTAATTGAAGTTAACTGTTCACACAATACAGTAACGGGAGCTATTTAAATTAGCTGGATACATGGTTAAACGTAATTTGCTCATACCAGTGTATCGCTATGTGCAATCGGTCCCAAAACGTCCCAGTTAGAGTAAATGCCTTAAACATCTAATCATTTACAATCATTCCCCCAATGATCCAAGCAGGCCTGCCTTATTGCACGATCCAAAGTTTCTTCAAAACTTGCCATTTTCAGCGTGTAACGTTAGCTTGCTAGCTCGGAAGTTCTGGTTGCTGTTTGTCGAAGTGACTGGAGTTTAGAACGTAAACACAAAGAAAGCAGAAGGTGAGACACATCCGGCGGAACTTCTGGCTGCGCCAGAACTATCCGGTAATTGCACCGCCATCGATCCAGACTATAACTTGACTAAATGTAACAGAATACTGGAGCGCTGCCCAGTGCAAACACATCTACACAACAATGTTGTGGAGCCTTGTCAAGCCCTGAAGCCTTTATTACACATCACTGTGGCTTTGTTCAGCTCTGTGCCTTTTCTCTAATCAGAAAATGATGAGGATAACCTTTTTTTAGTCAGCCTGAGAAAGTGGTTTCTCTACAGTGCATTCCTCCCTGTGAGGCTGTTGAACATCACTTTAAATGTGGCAAAAATAGCAACTCCAGAAAGAAGCCCTCGCTCCTTCAAGTACGGCGACTCCTTTTGGTTTTCTTTTCTGTGTGTCAAGGTTTGGTGACAGTCTCTGTACAGTTTATAGCCTACTGTCTTAATATACTGAAGGAAATATCTGCAGCACTCTACTGCCCCTGTCCTTGTTTTCTCTCTGAGAGATCATGGTGAGTTCACTGATTTGATGGCAAACCTTATTCCCATCACATGCTCTCAGTCACACCAGCGATTGGAACGATAAGTGGGTTGCTGACAAGCTGACATCACTCATAGCTGTTGAAAATTCATCTCCTTTTAATAAAGAAATAAAGGTTCTCAGAGTAACTGTCTTGCAGGGACACGGTCCAGTAATTATGGAGGATGAAAAAGACAATGAGTGCGATGTTTTCGGTCTTTGCTCTCACCACAGGCTCCCGCAAGGAGCCATTAGCCCTCTAGGAGTGATTTATTTGTCGTGCTTCGAGGGTATCGCCGCAGTAGGGCAAATTCAAGCTAATTCTCTTGGCATGGGACTTGTTTTGTAAAACTCTGTTGTGCCAATTTACTTACTCATTCAGAGTGCAATTATTTCAGTGTTAATGGTTGGAATTAGCAGCAGAGTTGCCAAGGGCACCAAAAGCGCCCAGGTCAAAGTGGCGGTGGCAGATGGCAAGGCCTTTTCAGGACAATTTATTCTAGCATGCATGGCATCCCATATAGCATCTCTCAGGGTACAAAGGTAGGAGTGGAGTCAGAGGAAGGTCATCTAAGCAGAATTTGAAATGTGAGTTCAGTTTTCAGAGATTGAATCACAAACATGTAGTTTTATGAGCTCAGCCTCTGATCTGGGCGAGCTTATTTACATTGCGTCAGTTTTGTCAAAATGACACTTTTAAGTACTGAAAATGAATAACGCTCAGTTCTGCCACTGTTATAACTTGACTAAATGTACCAGAAAACTGGAGCGCTGCCCAGTGCGAACACATCCCCACAACAGTTTGCCTTGTCGAGTGCTGAAGCCTTCATTACGTGTGTCGCTGTGGCTTTGTTCAGCTCTGTGCTTTTTTTTTCCTAATCAGAAAATGATGAGGATGACCTTTTTTAGTCAGCCTGATGTTAGAAGAATTCAGGGAAGTGTGTGTGTGTGTGTATACAGATAATTAATGCGTGATGATGAGGTAAGCAAAGCACATATCTCTTTATCTCTTCATAATATGCATCATCGTGATTGTTAAAGCTGTTAATATTGGGGGAGAACTGTTTTTTTGTGACTGGTTATGTAAGAAATCGCAACTGATTCAGTACTTTACACTACTAGTAAGAGGATCAATGCTCCATTGGAAGCTCTAACACTGTTATGATCCATCTATGACTTCAAGTGCCTTTCCAGGAATTATTATTTCTGTTTTTCTTAGTATTCTTGGATTTCGATTTCAAAGTCTTTCTACAGCCTCCAGAGAGAGAGAGAGAGAGAGAGAGAGAGAGAGAGAGAGAGAGAGAGAGAGAGAGAGAGAGAGAGAGACAGGGGAACTTGTTGCATTCAATCCAAGTAGCAGGGTAGCTGTAATAGGCAAGAGCATTTTTGCCCCAGTTGTTTAAAACGTTTAGTAATCTTTTAATAGAAATCCAAATTGTTAAGGTCCATTAACATTGATATCATATTTTCAACATGGGAAGTCAAGCACACTATATGTTTGGCGTTCAAGTGATTAAAGTCGTATGAAAATTGTTGCTAGGCGACTGGCAACACAAATAATGGATATTGTCTTCCCACTTGTCTTGCGAACACAGTAGTCCTTGATGCATTAATTCAGGACCTTGCAGTTTGATGTGAAAAAGAAAAGTAATATTGCATGAAACCTTTTGGAAGATTTACTCGTATTTTAATTCTGTGTAAAACACCTTTAACTGATATGAGAGCATACAAGTGGAGGGAAGAGCCAGCAGTAAAGATCTGTTGGACCCAAAAAAGCACAGCTTTTAGTTTGAATGAAATGCTACATTTAACAGTAGTGAACAAAATAGTGATTCCATCATCAACACACAATGGAAACTTTGTTCCAAGAAAGTATTAGTGAGGTCTTGACAGTCACGTAATAAAAACAAAACTTGCATTGAACTTATCTCATTTAATCATGAAGTATCGCTAATGAGAATGCCATCATCCTTAGTATAGCAGCGGGAAATTAACTGCTGACAGGATCTCTGCCGGTGTCATCACTCTGCCTAATATAGCAGTAGTACATTACACGGTAACTCTATCTTGATGTTGCGTGCACACAAGTTTTTTTTCTGACTGGTGTCATAACTCCTCAAAGACGTCAAAAGATATCCTCTGTAATTACAAGTCACCATTCTCTTGTGCACATTGCGATATATTTGGTGTGTGTTTTTTTCCAAAGCTTTTTTTGCCAGATAATGAGAGAGAAAGATACTTTTTTTCTTGTGTCACCGTTCTTTAAAAAAGAAATCCTCATTGAGCTACAGCAACCTTAGCTCCCTTTTCTCTTCCTTTGGAGAAGAAATCTGTCAAACTGCAGAGTGAGAATGACCTAATTGCATGCAGTCTGCTTCAGATATGCTAAATTTGGCAGACTTGTCAACGTGGAGATTGAGCATATAGTTTTCATTGAGGCGGATGAAAAAAAAGGTGTACAGATGTTGCACACATCTGGACCCACTGAATCCCCTCGAGCACAATATTGTGAGTCTCTGGGTTGAGAGTCGAAACAGTCCAATAAAGCACTTGAGGGCTGAACTTGATTTCCCTCCACTGTATTTTCAGTGAAGGATTTCTGTGGAGTCCAGTGATGGCAGAATTGTTCAAATATTTTATATAGCAGCTTAATAAGACAGACTCAAATGCACAAGTGAGGCAAACACGTTTTACTCTGTGTCCATGCTTAAAAACGGGTTGGTAAGGCAAGGCAAGAATAAGAAGGCCAGAATGCTAAGACTGAGTCACACAACAGGCGATCTGGTGGGAAACTGAGAGAAAGGGTCAGGTGTACTGAGGGGTTGACGAGACTATTGGGAACCGCGCTGCAGCTAGGTGTGGCAGTCAAGTGATGATGAGAAGTGAGAAATGCTTACACCAACTGCAGGGCAAGGATGGAATAACAGGCTCTGGAATGACATGAGGATCAGAAGCTGGCAGATAATAAACAGAATTTAAAGGTGCATAATCAATATTTTTGTAGGCTATTATTTAAGTGTTATGACATGACTTGGCAGCATTTTAAATTTTCAGCTTATTGTTTTGGTTTTATGGTCCACAACCTTTTAAATTTCACTCACAGCAAAAAACAAAACAAAAAAAACCGACCAGGCAAAGTTAGGGACTAGCTGGTGAACATAGTGGAGCATTCAGCAGCTAAAGAGCCAGATATTTCCCTCAGGAGTCGCTGGAGACCCAAAACAGAGCTAAAGGAGAGGGAATATTGAATTCACATTCTTCAGCTGGACAGAGACACAACTCCAAGAATGCTAATGTTGTTCGGTGTCTGCTGGATGTGTAAATAGGCAGCTGAATGCTAACATGTTGCCATATGAACTTAATAATAATAGTATTGTTGCATAATTTCACTGCTGCGAGGTGGGCAGACAATCAGTTAGTACATGCTTAAGCAATAGTACATGTAGTGCTGGGCAACATTGTTAAAATGTAATGTTATGATGTTAACATATTAATAATATTTGCTATATGACACTATGGCAAATGTATGAGAAGTCACATTGATGTTCAAAGCAATTAACTGTGCTCCACTGTGAACATAACAATATTATATTTTGGGTTTCTACTAGAACATGGTTACCTGCTTTAATGTTCAATAAACATTTTTTTTTTTAAACGCTCCGTTTTAGAGCCTGTCTTTATAAGCCCCCCTACCGAAAAGGCCCAGTCTGCTCTGATTGGCTTGCGAGAAAAACTTTTGCAAAGGTAGTTCTCGAGTGGAGACAAATCTGATGGCCAGTTAAATCCCATTTTTTCTGATCGAGGCAGCCCACAAAAAACTGACTGTTGTCTTATTTCAGTTTGTGAGTTGGTAGGCATGTCAGATGGACCCAAATGTACAAGTACTGAAAAAGTGAAAAAAATATTAAAATTAAAATAAGTACTATATTTGCAACTGAAATGTAGAGGAGAAGCATAAAGAGATATATGAAAGTGTTTCTGTATAATACAATGCCTGTTTCACCACTGGTGAAGTCAATAGTAATGCATGGCTTGAAATACACTATTAGGTTTTTATGTCAAAATTGTTAAAGTATTCATGCATGTTGTTATTGCATAGCAGGATTGGTTAGTCACGGGTGGGATCATATTTCATGTATTACCCTCCAGCTGAAGTTATTCATAGACTGTGCATATAACAGGCACACCATGTGGGTGTTGAGCACATACTTGTAGGAGTGTTATCTTCAACTATGCTTCATTTATTCTATCAGCCTCTTTTCTCAGCTGAAGGTATAACGTGACATATGTGTGGCCTTTCAGCATGTCAGTGTTATTAGAGTGCAAAGGGACTTTCAGGAGATTTTTTTCCACACTCTCACTGCCAAACAATTACTGTATTATCTCATTTTGCTGCATATGTGAATTGGGAATCATTTCCTTTTAATGTGACGTAACTGTGATCCCCTGCAGTCATCTCAGCTGCTCTGTCATGGAACACAATCACCCTTGAATGCCTCTTCCCCTGTTTTTTTGTTTTTTTTTACATCCCTCTGATCAGTCACACAGCTCATCTAATGTCCCACTTTTACATCAAGCATGCAGAGCTGATGGAATTGAAGTCCACTCATGGGCCATTTTTGCTTAAACCTGTGTTACAAAGAACTGAAGACACAAACAAAAGAGAATTTTATTTGCATTATGTTATGTGCTAGAAATAACCGCCCAGGCAGTTCATCTGACCTGTCTTCATACAAGACTAAAATCATAATTTGATTTGTTTACACAATTTCTCACAACAGTATCTTGCGTGAATGAAAAACAGTGTGACCGTGAAGCAACAAATCTTCACAGACAGAGATTAGATATCACTGGAAGCAGTAAAGGGAAAATGTGTCATTACAATGCCAGCAGACATGTTATTACCTCTAAGCTGCTCTGTGTGAACCAGAGAGTTATATATGATTATATATGATTACCACTTATCACCACTCATTGTGTGTGGACACCTGTAATTACCTTTTCGGTGTTCTTATGTTTTTACATCGGAATAAAACTGCAAAGGGACATGACGTATATATCGACTGGAGCAGGCTTACGGTACAGTTATTACAATAGTCAGTGTAACATTGGAACATTTAATTGAGCAGTTCTTCTGTTTGATCCAGAGCTAAAGAATTTAAAATGACCCAAATTCAAGTTAGAAAGATTATATTAGGAAATGGGCAGGCATCACTTTTGATCAGCGAGATGAAAGCCCCACTAAAATGTCTGCAATATCAATCTTTGAAGTCAGGTTCCAAATGCCCCATCAAAGTCCTTGATGTGGATGAAGAAAATGGTGATAATGAGCATGTGAAAGCAAATATCGGCAGAGAGGAAAGAAAAATATTTCCTGGATGGCCCCTGACCTCCTTTTAATAAGAATCAAATGCTCATAAACCTCCCGGATAGATGCCCTTGCTGCTTGGATGTATATACCAGCTCATTACAAGCTATTCACAATCTCTATTTGTTGATATTCAGGCGTAGAGGGAAAAAACTGACCCAGAAACCTTGATAGAAAATATTAATATGGCATACTTAGCATGAAAATAGTTTATTATTGGATATGAATATTAAACTTATGTTTGGCATGAGGCCAAGACGTAACTCCAAATGGTGCTCCGTAAGTACTAGATTTATAAATAATCAACTTTTTGTTAAGTTAAGTTCACCATATAAACTTAAAATATCAATGTTGTGTTGTGCACAACTTGTTTCTGCTGCCCCCAGTGGCCAAAGAAAATAAGTCATTGCAGCGTTGTTATTCACCCAATGCTTTCCGTAGCAGCTGAGTGGTAAGCAGATATTTGAGGTAAGGCAATGACCTCAAGTGGTTAAGGTTGGGATACCCCATTGGTCAGGATATATGATCTGAACATGCGAGCATGGACGCCTGGCTAATCCTAGTGCTTGAATGCTGTGCAGGGTGTGTCTTGCCAAGTAAAGCAGTGGGATTCATCTTTACACAAGACTTTGAGTAGAGTCGTTTGATTAATGGCCGATTAGCATCATCGTGATGACTCGCCTCATTGCCAGCTCTCATCTGCCAATACAACTCCCGCTGGACGAGTTGTCGTGCGCCGCAACCGGCCTCGATGGGAACTGAACTTCATCAATATAATCCTCAGTGCTTAATTACGTATAGCGCGGTTGACATAGAAACAGGCATTGGATTTCAGTGCTCATTGCCTCCACATGTAGTATAAAGGCAAAAATGCAATAAAAGGTACGATCCTAGTGTGTTCCACACTTCCTTTTTATTGCCTTATACAGTGTTCTCAAAGTCAGAGCTGGAGACTACTTTTTTCTTGTCTCCCACAGTTTTTCAAAGAGTT
The DNA here is from genome assembly GCA_023631565.1 of Gymnocephalus cernua. Lineage (NCBI taxonomy): Eukaryota > Metazoa > Chordata > Actinopteri > Perciformes > Percidae > Gymnocephalus > Gymnocephalus cernua. Next base: position 7,151,051 of record CM042447.1, on the reverse strand, counting down.
AAAGCTCCTCTGTCTGCTTTATTGAGTTACTCCCATATTCCCAGAATTCAATATTAGTGTGTGTGTGCATGCATGCGTGCATGCACGTGTGCATGGGTGCGTGCGTGTCTCTATGCACAATTCATCACTGTGTGAGCCACTGATACAGCCTTGTAGTGAGATGACAGTGTAGCCTACTGCTTGTTATGATGACACCTGGTCTCCTTTACTTAACTGCAGACAGTAACGACTGCTTATCCCTTTTGTCCTGCATACATATAATGCACAAGCATTTGTGGCTGATGCAGAACACATGTAGAGTAATCTAAAGAATGTGTATGTGCCTGTTCTGTATTGATCAATCCCTGTTGGGCCACCAAACGTGGCTGGAAATGTGGAAAGTCCCCAAAAAAAGATGCCGTTGTTGCTTGGTGGAGTGATATGAATCTAAACAAGCAGCCTAGCTTTCTGTCAAATAAAGTGTTACAAAATACAAATACATATTATGCTCATTATTAGTTGTACTTTTGGGTTTCGACTAGAACATGTTTACGTGCTGTTTTTTTTCTCATACTCTCTGTCTAAATATACCTGTATTCACCCTCTGTCTGAAATGCTCTGTTTTAGCGCCTGTCTCTTTAAGCCCCCCTCCTGAAAAAGCCCAGTTGCTCTGATTCATCAGCGTTTCCGGGTCTTCTGCATTTCCCCTACAATTGTACAGAAGTCTTGACGGCATTTCTTTATGGATGGAGTGTTTTGGTACTTAGTTACCCAACTTAGTTGCTCTTAGTTACAAACCCACAGAGATATATCATCTGACTCCCCAGTGTCTGAGAACTTGTGATTGGCTTTGTCACTATTTTCTATTTTATAGACTAGATAATTAATTGATGTCACATCACAACATGAGTTATCTCAGGACACTTTACAGATAGAGTAGCAGACATGGGGGACTCGAGTCACATGACTTGACTCGAGTTAGACTCGAGTCGCAAATTTTAGGACTTGAGACTTGCTTGATAAACATTCATAAAAGACTCGACTTGACTTTGACTTGACATTCATGACTTGAGACTTGACTTAGACTTGAGTCAAATGACTTGAAATGACTTGATTTTCTGTTTAATAAATATATATTTTTCCTCTCTGATATTGAGGAGGAGTTAACGTTACGATTTTAGTGCTGTTGCATGCGCGGGAGCCCGTTGTTATGGTGACGCGCCACACGGCGGCAGACCTGCAGTAAACGAGACTGGCTACGGCTGTTACTTAACGTCATGGATTCCTCTGCACCGAAAATAATAAAGTTTGGCTATAAGGATTACACATCTGACCAGGCAAAGAAGAAACGAACGGCAGTTTGCAAGGTCTGCTGTACAAAAAAATCCGACGTCAACCACCACCGCGGCGAATTTCATAAGACGCTTCAAATCGGGAAAGATTCAGGTTCCAGTCCCCATATTCAGCTGAACCACTATTTGGACGCTTGTGATGAACAGAACTCCCTTCAGTTTTGGGCCATGAATAAGCACACCCTCCCCCCTTTGTTCAAGGTGGCGGTAAGAACGAATACAACTAGGCACACTGTATACATACACACAACAAACTGCTCTCTCTCTCTCTGTCTCTCTCACACACACACACATGCAGACACACACGCAGTTGTGCAGATGAAGTGAATGAATGTGAATGAAGCTAGGCACACATACACACACACACACACACACACACTGCACTCACACACACCACATGCACACATTCACTCACCAATATTAATAACTTTTCATTCACTCTCTCTCTCAAACACGCACACATTCACTCACAAATACACTGACAAATATTAACATATAGCCTACTATTCAATCTCTCCAAATTATGCAAAGGTGGTGGGATTCAGCTAATCTTAAAGAATGTTTTTTTCAAGAGAAGGAAAGGTTAAATGTGTTTCTGTCCCATAAAAGTGAGGCATGTTTGAAGAATATTATTTGACTTAGAAACCATTATACTTGAATTGTTTGAATGAATTTCATGATTTTATGTCATGTTTGAGGCATATTGATATTTTTGTTGGCCTAATATCAGTTTTAGGCTGTGCTTTTTTAAATCTTTATACATTTAAACTGTTCAGATATATGTGGCTTGGATGCAATGTCTTTTGAATATTGACTAGGAAAAAATGCAAATAAAACTCCAGCAGTTATAACCACTGTCTTTAGCTTGTTTAAAAATGGAAACTTTTGTATGACTTGACTTGACTTGCTTGACCAAAGCTAGGACTTGACTTGACTTGCTTGATTGTCACACAAAATGACTTGGACTTGCTTGAGACTTGAAGGTTAAGACTTGAGACTTGCTTGTGACTTGCCCATGTGTGACTTACTCCCATCTCTGTAGAGTAGGTCTAGACCACACTCTATAATTTACAAAGACCCAACAATTTGGCGAAAACTTCCTTTTTACAGGCAGAAACCTCGGACAGACCCTGACTCTTGGTGGGCGGCCATCTGCTGCTGCCGGTTGGGACACAGAGACACGGTTCTACTTTTCAAGAGATTATGGTGTGGCTTGCTGTTTCATGGGGTATATGCAACACCAATATATTTTTGGTGTGAAACTAGAATGCAAGAAAACTCCACAGCTCCACTGTAAAACTGCACTAATCATCTCTTTTTGTGTGGTCGGAGGTCTCTGGACACACAAGCTGAATAAAACATGTTATTGACCCAACAGTCCAGTGATTGAGTACCAAATCACTTCCCACTCCTTCCATTGAGTATCTCTATTTGGTCTGCCAGTTTCAGAGGGCAAGAAATGAATCAACCAAACTGGCAGAATCATTGAGCTCAAGCTAATTAGGGGAGGAGAGCTCAGTAGACCCCAGAGTCACAAGCTCTAAATTAAGGCTTAGGTTTAGTGTAAATGCTTTGTAATGCCCGCCGGGTGCCTACTCTTACCAGCAAGTGTTACCTCTGAACAAATGAGTGCCTGACTTATTCCCTCTCTCCATTCTCATGCATATAGCTAAGCCAATGCAAACGATCCATGGATGGGATTGCAATAGTTCTTGCCTCAGCTGGCCTTGAGTCTATTTCCATTATCCCACCCATTCATTCACTCCAGCGCCTTTCTCCTGGCTGTGCTGTTACAGTAATGTAATTGAATAAGGCATTTTTTTTCTACTCTGTGCCCTTGGCATGAGTGCCCACACACATGCATTCACGCCCTTTCTCTGTCCCTCTTTCTGCCAGATGTTGCCAGAGCTATTGAGCTGCTGGAGAAGCTGCAGGAGTCAGGTGACGTGCCTGGTCACAAGCTCCAGTCTCTAAAGAAGGTCCTTCAGAGTGAGTTCTGCACAGCCATCAGAGAGGTGAGTCACTGTCAATGAAGGGAACCGCCGGTCCGTGAACACCAGCATGACTCATGTCTTTTCATTCTTTTTTGTTCTGTGAGACGATGACCTTTCTCGGGCTAGCATTTGTTGTTGTAGTTCTCTTCCTGTCATTCATTAAATTCATTCAGTTGTTGTTGCTCTTTTACCTGTTTAGTCATGGCTGCGGTGTCATCAAGACCATTTTTTCTGTTTTTATCCAAACAAACCAGAGGGAAATACTAGACAACAGCAGGTTGTTGTTGTTGTTGTTGTTGTTGTTGGCATAGCTTAGCTTGAACATAGTATGGTGGTTCATCTTAATGGAATGGCTAGAAAGAGACACTAATGTTTCAAGAGCCTGTGGAAAATGTTCCTTGTTAATTTACATTGGCAGCATAATGTAAAAATTGCTTTGTTTTGTAGTCCTTAAAGTCAAGTGAATTTTCGTCTTGCATTATTCATGTGAATTTAGCCACAGGTATGTTAGTCATGTAGCTTATTGGACCCAAACTGTTCATGTACCGACTGTACGCAATACTTTTTTTCCAAGGATGGTGAAGACATGACCCGCCCTTCTCTGCCTCTGATTGGCTTACCCTGATATTCTAACCCTTACCAATCTCACTTCCTATGTCTAAACCTAACCATCCCAACCAACGAAGGCAATGAGTACTAGCCAATCAGAGGCAGAGTAGGGCGCCATCCTAGGAAAAACGTTTTGGCAACTTTTCATTGACTTTGTATCTAATAATGCTCCGTCTTAAATTTGACTTGCCTTCCGTCTGAACGATTGGGTTAATACCTTATTTGGATAATGCTATATTTTCAACTTCAACATGCTTTGAAAACAGCTACTAGAACAAACTAGAGAGACCCAGATCTTTCTTTGAAAGTAATTTTAAGTATATTGCAGTACATGGTTATTTTAAGTGCACAGTGACTTTATTTACTGTTTTTTTTATTTAACTTATTGTATAATTAGCCGCACGCACCACAAGTGAATAAAGTTGCAAATTTAGTGTAAAGTTGCATTTAGTATTGTAAAATTTAGCATTGACTTTACACTTAAATTTGTGATTAGCTGGTGCAACCAACTGCTATTGCTGTGTTAAAAGATGTTAATATATCCCAGTGGTTCCATGACTTGACTGTACTGTAGGGGAAAGATAACTCCCTGATTGTGTTCAAGTATACAGTGGTGCTAAAACGTGCTCCTACTGTAGGTCACTACTGATGCTTTGAAACTCAGCAAAACAGTAATTTTGGAAAGAAGAATTATGGCTATAAACCAACAAAATCTGTGTGAGTGTACCTTTAAGTTACTGTTGTGTTACATCAATCAAAAATGACTGCAGCATAATGAAAACTACCGCGATTAATACGCTGGAGCTGAACAGCTACATTGAATTTCTGACTGCATAAAAAAATCACACGGTACATTTCAATGATCACGAGGCCAGAAAACGTTATGAGCATTTCATTAACTTGAAGGTTTGATAAGCTCGTTACACTGCATTCTAATTAAGGAAATCACTGTAAGAGATTGGTTTTAATTACATTTTATAGAGATGGAATAAACTATGAATCATAAAGAGGAGAGTTTCTCTTCTTGCTTTGAATGCTTTTATTTACAAGCAGGCAAACAGCCACCCACTGATCCATCATCTTAACACCATTCATCAGGAGGACGGGGTACAAACAAACAAGAGCATTCACTCTACATGACACCACTACTACAGGCTGATAGGCAGATCTTGTATATTTAGTGTCCTGTCTGTTGTGATTTACTGTAGCATCGCCCAGTGACATTTATTTGTTAAGCAAACAGGGCTGAGAGCAGAGAGACAGATGCCACGACGGCATCTGTGTTGCAAGTTAGTTGTAATCAAAGTCCACATGTAATTTGTCCTGGAATGAAAGCAGACAGTTAGCAGACCTAATGAGAGTGTTGTGTTGCACATAAAAGGGAAATTAAATACGATTTTACTGATTTAGAGCACAAAATAACCACAATATGTTTTGGAGTATTTATCTGTATCAATGACTCAATGAGCCGCTGACATCTCTGGTTTACCAAAGTCACTTAGTAAGCCATAACATATTCTGTAACCTTCTGTTTGTCACTTAGAAATTTATTCTATAGTCTTTTCAACACATTTCTTATAGAAACTCATTATAAGCTGTGTTTACAGCCAGGGCCTCGTTATAATAATAAAAAGGTTGCCAACACTGGCAATGACGCCAATTTAAGAGAAATGGCTTCTGACCCCGACACCAACTGCACGTCTGGCAACCGGCTGAGTGATCACAGCGCCAGTCGCTGGATTTCAATGATAATGATTCTCAAAAACCTCTGAAGAGGACCTCAGCAGCAGCAGCAAATGCCCTTTTCCAAGAGGCGAAGATGCAGACCACTTCACCCACAAAGAGCTGCCTAAACACAGGGAAACCATCAGAGATGCTCTGGGATGACTGGGCTGCAGAGAGGCTGACGGCTTCTCTCTGTGGTGCTGAGACAGCTGGATGGCAGGTTATAATTGCTGGCCATTGCATTATTATTATTATTGTTATTACACAGAGCATTTAAGGAGTTGTTGTGGTGGAATATCACAGTTCTCAACAGCTGTGTCCTCTGATGTGCTGTTTGTACCAGAAACAATTAGAGAAGACATTCACATCCACAGGGTGTACTTATACCAGATGATCTGGTTTTCTCACACATGGCACACTTCAAGTTGTGGGAAATCTATTGTTAAACGGCAACATTTATTTGTGCTGAGAAAGCTGTCAGATCCACATTATGATGTTTAATACTTCAATTGTTGCATATTGTTTGTCTTTTAGGTTAGGTTTTTTTTTACATTTTAAATCTCCTTGGAGCTTCCCACCAGGAAGGGAACCACCCTGAGAGAAACGGTGCATTCATATGTCCCTAATGGTCCTAGTTCGTGAGTTGGGAAGTTGTTTTTCCGACTTCGGTTTATGAGCTTAACGTCGTAATGTGAAAACAACATGAACACTACAAAGAAGATGTGTTGTATTTTATTGCTCAGCATGTTGATAGCATGTTTCCAGTAGTTTGAAGCTTTGTATTAGTGATTTCGTCACAGATTGCACCAGTACATTCAGTACATTCCCTAAAACCACTAAAATATTGCTTTACCTGACTTGTTAATGGGGTTAATGCTTATAAATACCTTTTCTAAATTCTCTTTACTCAATGTGGACAGCGATACCATATTACAAATTACAATTTGACCAAAAATGGATATGCATATATGAATTAATAAAAACGTTTCTTACCATCAACCCAACATTTCATTTTGTCACGTCTGCGTAATATGACTATATTTTCACAGACTTTTTGAGTTGTTTTTCTGACTTGAGGGGGCGTTAATGTGAATTTTCCCAGCCGGGAACTCATTCTTCTGATTATTTCGCACCACATGAATGCAACAAAGATAATCAGCACTTTCAACCTCAAAAATGACCACAAAATGCTAAAATAACTTTGAGAAAATCGGCTCATTGTGATGGAATACCAGTCTCAGACTTTTATAACATAATGACGCTAATATGAATCCAGTAGCCACCTGAAATTCATTTTGACTGCACTCGCTTCTCTTTCCTGTATGTCATCCATCAGTGTTAACTACGCTTAAGTTAAAAGAGCCATAAAACACAGGTTGAACTGAAAGTCCAACCCTCCCCATGTTCATTTGGATCACACACCACACACATACACACACACACACACACACACACACACACACACACACACACACACACGCACACACATCACCTCAGTGACATTTCATTATTACAGATGACCTTTCTTAGTCCGGGCCTTTGGTCATCTGTGATATGATTCCTTTCTCCACACACATACGCAATGGAGCTCATTACACAGTCTGGTAGGCTGACACAGAGCCTGATAAGATGGACATACTAATGTTGTCTATATAGTAAAAATCCCCACTGTAAGTGCACCTCCAAACCTGATCCTGTACTCTAAGTCTATGTCAATAGAATTTACCAAACATGAATCAGCCTTGTTAAGGATGACAGGCCGGCTGTCAATATGAAGAATGGATAGCAGGGAAAAGAGTCTGTTTAGCAGTGTTGGGCTAAGTGACAAAGAGATAGAGTTTGATGAGCTGGTTGTCTTTCCCCACCACGTTCATCACTGATGCAGCGGGGGGGATCTTGGGTCTGTGCTTTAGTCTCACTGCGTCAGCCTGAATGAGTTGTTAGGGTCAATCAGCCTTGTTAATAGGAAAAGAAGGACACAAGACGAAATGACTAGAAGAGCTAACCAGCTGGAAATGATGGAGAGTGGGAATTTGCAGTACATTGGATTAGAGGGTCCCACCCGACGAACACAGGAAGTGCAAAAAGCAGGCTAGAACCGTGACATCTTTCATCAGCGTTTAACATTGCAGTTGATTTTCCATTTCGGCAGAGAATTTCAATCAACATAATTGACTGGGTTTTTTATGAAAGCGAAAGGATTTGTGTTGATTCCATCCTGATGCCTCAGCCTCCCACGTCAAATTAAGTTAAAGGATGAAATGCACATTAAGTCAGTCCGTGCAAGTTCGATATTTTCCCCTCTGTGTCATGGATAGTACCGCAGAGAGGGAAAGTGTATTGTTAAGCCCTGTGCTGGTTTTCATCCTTTTTCAACCACATCAAGCAGGCTAAAATCTCCCCTCCTGCCTCTCTGTGACTCAGTAGAGGAGGCAGGAATGTATGGTTACAAGCAGCGTTGTCATGTCAGTTTGCCCCGCAAGCATCTCTCTCTGGTCTCTGGCTTTCTAGCATCCTCATAGGTGCCAGTGTTGGTATCCTATCAGAAATAATGTGTGTTTGTGTGTGTGTGTGTGTGTGTGTGTGTGTGTGTGTGTGTGTGTGTGTGTGTGTGTGTGTGTGTGTGTGTGTGTGTGTGTGTGTGTGTGTGTGTGTGTGCGTGCGCTTGTTTTACTATATTCGTGGGGTCCAAAAACCGGAGAATCCAGTATACTTGTGGGGTCTGCACAGCCTTGTGGGGTCCAAAATTCTGGACCCTTACCCTAAGGTTAGGGTAAGGGTTAAGGTTAGGCATTTAGTTGTGATGGTTAAGGTTAGGGTAAGGGGCTAGGGAATGCTTATGTCAATGATGGGTCCCCACAGAGATAGAGAAACAGTGTCTGTGTGTGTTTCACTGTCCTGAACCAGGCAAGAAGGAAACATGTAGGAGAGGGTGGACTGATGGTGTCAGGGAGGGGCAGTGAAAAAATCTGGCCAAAGAAAAGGCAGAAAGGGAATTGAAAAGATGCCCGCAGGACAACAGGCCTCTTTAGAGCAAAGCCACAGCAAGAGCAGACTGACATTCAAAAGCACACAGCTATCATAGTCATTCAGGACACTGTATTTAGGTGAATGCGTATAGAGATATAAACTGTGCATCTTGCTTTATGTCCTTTAGATTACTGTAATACTATTCATATATTTCTCAGTTAATTATGATTTCTCATGCAGAAAGAAAATTAAATATGTAAAAATATGGGTTGTTCAGTCTCACAGCTCTCATCAGTGTTGTTTCCAGACACAGCAGGCAGTTATTAGTTTAAAAAAATAAAATAAAAAGTTTTAAAAACTCACTGTGCGCTACCTGCCCAGCACCAAACAACATCTACCTGGTGAACATAGCTGAGCATTTAGCAGCTAAAGAGCCAAATCATTTCCCCAAAGGAGTTGGTGGAGACCCAATACAGAGCTAAAAGTGAATGTGACACCAAATGAATGCTAATGTAGCTCTGTGTCTTCTAGAGGCAGAGGGGTAATACAGTAGGCGACTGCCTGCTAACATGTTACATAGCCAACTTGAAAAAGAGATAATATCTCATATAGAAAAATGTCATCCTCTCTGAATTTTATATTGACTTTTGCTTACTGTATGAATATCTACCAAAAACCTTAACATACAGTATGTGAGCAAATAGAACTTCCTCGCACCCTAATGTCTTTTATACATTTTTTTTTACATATGCTCCGGAACTGTATCGTGTATTCCATCTAATAAATGAGAAAAAATGCAACAGTTTATTAATGTATTTGCTAGTGAGAAGGCAGCTTCCCTTGCCCGCACGCCGGGCATTAATTAAGCCTTCATTGCAAAACAAGTTTTAAAATCCATCCCTGATGCACCCTCTGAGTCTTTTTTAAGTCACCGCTGTGCCACTGCTCCCTCTCACACACTTGATGCCAAATATCACATGAGCAATGCAGCTCTACCTGTAACACTGCTGTTTGAAAAGGGCCATTGTAGTTACATACGTAACAGAAACCAATGTGTGCAGGCCCAAAATGAGAGACAGTTGCAGGTAGAATAAATACGTGTAATACAGTAAACAGTTTGCAAAAAAAGATAGCTCAGGGAAATAAGAAGCCACTCTGCAGGAAGATAAAGGCAAGAAAAGCCTTTCATGGCATTTTTAAAGCCGTGCTCAGCCTCAAAAAGTGCATGAGTTCATGAGCAAACAAGACAACAGAAGCTTTGAGATCTTTACATACAATTATCTCAAGGTTTGTATCCTATAAGTATACATCCTTTAAAGATTCGGAGAAGCAAGGCCTTTGTAATGCTGCACGGTGGCACGTCAAAGCCAGCAGGCGTGTTCGCTTCCAGGCCAGCTGCCATGCTTTGATGAGTGACATCATGTAGTGAGTGGAAACGGATGATTAAAATTCATTTCTGAGCCACAACATATAATATGTCATAGAGGGAGAGTTTATTTTTCACTGAGAATTTTTCGTCAGTGCTCTTATTATAATTTGATTGCTTATTTGCTCAATGAACTGAAACTGCCATAAATGTAAAACAAGTAGATGGGTTTGTACTTGGAAAACTTGTCTTTGCTGTTATTTGTTTCTTTGCATCAGTTGCACCAACTCAGCAAAAACATTTCTTCTGAGACTTTTTTTTATAATCAGCCCATACATCTCAATGACTTGTACAGTATCTCCATCCCTATTACTGTATTTGGTTTCAGCATTGGAGGGATGTGACTTTAAGCTGCAGTACAGACTGGTTTGCTGGAGTAAGTGCTCTTACAGAAAGGTTTTTTTTGTTACAGTATATTAACCACATATCCTCATTCAACACTGTATATATCTTCTCTTTTTATTCTTTGAGCAAGTTTAGTTGTGAGGTGTCTTTAAAAGACACATGTTAACGGGAAAGGCAGCTGTCGGCATTGATTCTGTCTGCCTCAGGTTGAACAGTTCTTCATCCAGCTTGACATACAGTTATCCATGTCTTGACACCATTCAGGCCCAGCAGAAATGTAATACTGCCTGTTCTGGAAACTGTATGGGCTGTTTATTAAGGGTCAGCTTGTGCCTCAGTTTCCTGAGCTGATAATTATGATTGGACCCCTTTAGCCTGTAGAACCTTAGTTCTTTGTGTCATAGATTAGACATAGGTATTTGCGTTAATGATCAGTTAAATATATATATATATATATATATATATATATATATATATATATATATATATATATATATATATATATTAATACCAAGGAACTGCACAAATAAAGAGCACTATTCAGCTGGAGACTACCTTTTAGGCTATATAATCTTCAAGGCTGGTAACTTTGCACCTTAAAACATACTTTAATACAGTGATTGAAATATTCTCTTATCTTCTCTGAGAGTCTAGACACAAAATGATCTCCCTTACTTACCCGCTTTGCTGCTAATGTCTTTGCATTTCAAAGGGTTTTTGCATTACAAAGGTGTTAGTGAAATTGTACAAAAACCTTGATTTGCATGGCCTCACCTACAAATTGAGGGCAAAGTAATGAGATGTACATATTGTTTGCATGTGTAAAATAAATGTAAGCAGACCTATTTTTGATTAGTATTTTTAAGTAGTGTAATTAGTACTAGCATGCAATAACTCTGGGCCTGAGTGCCATGTGTTTTCCATCAGTCATTCTGTTGCAGTACGTGTCTGGACGGCCAGCTGTGAAGGCACACCATTATTTGACTATGGAAATGAACAGTTTGAGCTTAGCTGCAGGGTGGTGATTTCAGTTTCAAACCATGTGAAATATAATTGTAACACCTGTCTGTCTTCATTACTTTCAGGTGTACCAGTACATGCATGAAACCATCACCGTGAATGGCTGTCCAGAGTACCAGGCCAGGGCCACAGCTAAGGTAAGAGCTGCTTTGGAGATCTGGATCTGATCTTTACACCAGTTATTATTTTTCAATAATAAACATTAAACATGACTGTAACTAATGAGGGGCAAACTATCTGTTAATCACATTACCCAGTAACATCATTCTCATCTTTTCTTCTGGCCAAAGCAGAATGAAATGAGCAAAGTATGTTCTACTTGTTAATGGCCCTCATTAAGAGTGTGCGTGTTATTATGCAACAACACATTTGCCCATTTTGTATGAATAAGGATGAATATCACATACTAAAGCACTTCCTCAAGTGTACTTTTGCTGCTATACCACAATTTGATTATTGATCTTTATGATTAGCTGCTGAGACAGCAAGACACAAAGAATAAAAGTGAAAGTTACTGAATAGTACTTTAAACTAGAGTTTAATAAAGCTGTAGTTTGTTTTACTCAGGATGTCTTCACAGTTTTACATAAATGCACATAACGCAATTTATGATTCATAGTATTGGGCTTCATGACAAAACTGACTAACTAACTGCAAAGAATAACATTGCACTTAGTTTTCTTGAATTGCCTTAGAAGACAATAACTTAAACTTACCTTTTATCTTATACTTCTCTACGCTAAATCCGCAGCATCTAGGAAGCTACTTTAGCTAGCCGGAAAATTTACCCACAAGTACTGTAATCCCAATGCAGTTAGCTACAACAGCCAATCCAGCATCGTTGTTTTTGATCAGACTCAGAGTTTATGAGTGAGTCAAAGTTTATTTGGAAAGCTTTAGGAGGCTTGTACTGTTTGAGGTTGTTTTGCCAGCGTCTGCATTTCCCTTATCTTCAAAATGGAGATGGCGTGTGCAAAACTAGCATGACCCATTGGCAGAATGGACCCAATTATGAAAAGATTATAGTTGAATAATACTGGACTCTTTCAGATATTTAAAAGCTCCAGTAGATTTAACATAATGAACATATTTCATGTGGTCCGAGTGAGCACTGTATCAGGAGTTATTGGTAGGCCCTACTTATTGGCTAGATTTAAACTAACTCTGTTATTAACGGCTCAGAAAATAGACACGCTTGAACCCAAAAGCACGAGTCACAGACAGGCAGGTAAGATAAAAGTCCAAGTTTACACAGAACCATCAAACCGTGAGTCAGGCAGTCGATCAGGCAGAACAGACAAGCAGAATAACAATGGAAAGCTAGCTGGATGCACACTAGAGAATCTGGCAAAGAGAGGAGATGGACCGGTATATATTTATATATACTGCAAGACAAATGAAAATGGAAATTCAACGAACCAAATTGACTATTTTATTTAGGCTACACACATTGTAGAATGTTTATAGATGTATAGAAGGCTTTCATACAGTTTAGTTTGAGTCCTTTAGTTAGCATGCTTTGGGTAAATTAACACAACTCACACAGTCAAACTGGCAGACTGACAGATAAATATATCAAAATGTGTTTACAATATCATGTCGGAAATATTTTTCCTTCAGTATGAATCCACTAGAACTTACAGCTCGTCATCCTTGTTTCAACAGTTTTAAGTTACTAAATGTCTTTGATTTGAGCTGTAAATCTTTCTTTAATTCCACATAATGTTCACTGTGAATCATCAGATAAACAGCCACTAGATTTCCATCTGTATTCTGCTTTACTCCCATTAGACAAGCAACACTGATGTCACTTCATATCCTGTTACACAACCTGGATTAAACTCTGTAAAACAATATAATGATAAAAGCATATATTTGTTTTGCTGTTATCGCGACTGACAAGCTCGCTGTATCAGATTGATGTCTTCATTTTGTTGTTTGAGGAGATGTTGTTTTGTGTAAATGTAAATCAAACAAAAATAACCTATTTCTATATTCACTTTGCAGGCTTTGATAGTTTAATCACGATTCACTGCTCACATGGGATTTGTTTTCGATGACAGCTCATGTCTGTTCATTGATTTAAACTCATATAAGATTGAGAAAGCTAATCCTTTTTTTAATATCTTTGCTTCTACCGCTCGACTCAACGTTTTTTTGTCGTGTCACAGGTGAAGAACAAAATCCGGACTGAGACATTTCCTGCTGCAGTGTGATTGGAATAAGCAATGTTGGTGTACAAAAGAGGTCACTTGAGCAGTACTTGTCATCAGCACCTAGCCTGCAACAGGCACAGGCCTTTGAAAGAAAGCAAAGCGGGCAGACTTGTCTAATTTCATGAGGATGATGAGATGCAAGGAGGAAAGAGATGAGGGCGCCTCTTTGTCCTTCAGTTGTTGTCCAGCTGGGTCCACTCCTCTTCAGTACATCACAGTACTGGGTGAGTGGGTGTGTGGAGGATATAAACAGAAAGGGAGGATGAGTGCAGAGGGATTGTACGAGACTTCAAACGATGAGTGCTTTTGTTGCCTCTTCAAACCAACACTCTGCCTCGAGCACAATAGTGCAGAGTCTGATGAATTGCAGTTAAACACCTGTTTTATGTAATAGTTCAACATATTGATGAGCATACTTATTGGCGTTCTTGCTGAGAGTTAGATGAGAAGATTGATACCTCTCATCACATGGACAGTGGTATCAATATTCTCATTTCACTCTGCGAACTGTTGCACAAAATTAGACATTTAAGAAAAGGAAAGATTCAGCAAAGTCAATCTGGTTGATTTCTTTCAGTTAAGTTGGGAAAAAAACATTTCTGTCTCTTCTGTCTCTTTGTCATAAGCCTGAAGCAACCATAAAGACATGATTTAAGCAGCTTTTAAACTCCTTCCTACTTTTCCCTTTTTGGCCAAAACGTTGAGAAGTGACTGCTCCTAAATCTATATTAAAAATGCATATCCACTGGGCAATTAACAGACAGCTAATGGCCTGAGCTGGCTTAGCTATGGGGACACTCTCAACTGAGAGCACTGGATGTTTTTAAAAGTATTTTTAGATAGCACTAAACCAGGCCAAAAGCGGCAATTCCATTCAATCAGTATCACAAAGATAGTCTGAAAAACAAAACAAAAAGATGCATACTGTAGCAATGGTATTGGAAATGAAGTTTAATAATGACCAAAGAGATGAAGTACGGCAACGTCAGTGGGATGGTGAATCTCCTGACAGTTGGGCTTTGTGTTTCACCTCAACAACTTGATACTCTTTGATTGCTTCATTAATTAAATCAGTTCAGCCTCTAATTCCTGGCTCGAGGCTCTTATTACTGATCTTAATGGAGACAGGGACTATCAGGGCTCCAGAGAAAATAATGGGAGCTGATGATCAAGTGGCTTTGGATATATATAAGTCATACTTACACTGTGTTGTTGTTACCAAAAAAGTATCCTCTAGCATGCCTTTATTTTGAAATGAAATGTTTGAGAGGCGACGGCCATCTGCCAGATTGTTTTTTCGTTTGCAGAAATCCAGATAAAGATGTGAAGGTCGATGTGCTGTGAGGCCTGGGAGGCGACGGTGTGCATTTAGCTTCACAATGGGACACGGAGCGAAGGGGAGCAGAGGAAGAAAGACAGAAAGAGAAAAGAGAGGGAGAGGGTAAATTGGTAGATGCAACAACCAGATTAAACAGGCAGCCGGAGAGAAGAGAGAACTAAGCAAAACAGTTTGAGCATAAATAAATGTGGATATGAAGATGCATATGAATATGGAAGGGAGAGCAGAGATGGGGACGCTGCCTGGATGGCACATCAAAGGCCTCAAAGTGCCAAGATACTTGCCTGCTGCTGGGGAAGTGAGATACACATCTGCAAAAGCTTCTGACAGAACCTCCCCACACCTCTCTACTTTTTTTTAATCCTCCCTTTTCTCGATTAACCTCACATATCATAGATGGTGCCGACTTGACAGCTAGGCACCTGTGGCAATGCATCTATGGATCAGTTGGCACGGGGTGTCTCTTTCTCTGTTCGTCTGCCATTAGCTTTCCCAGGCTGGGCTAACAAGCTCCTGGGTGCTTTGTTCTGAGTGCACGAGGAGCAGCGAGCTTGCATTTCAAAGAAACCTCAAAGCCAGTGAGCGACATCAACCAGCTGGTAGAGTTACAGAGGGTGAAAGGTGTCTGGCTGCTCCTCCAGTGTGAACTTGGTTGTGGTAATCCATGTGCTTAGAAAGCCAGAGAACTTCTCATGTGGAGTCTAATTCCCCTAGCCCTGACTAAATCCTAATGCTTTGTTAGCCATCCTCAATGAAATGAGAAGGTGCAGCAGAGGTTCACATTATTCTGTACTATCATTTTGTAGTACTTTTAAATTTGGTTTCATCCTTTGCATTCATTGTGAGTGTAAAGTAGAAGACTAGAAGCTATAATGCTGTTTTGGTCAAACAACAAGACAACTGCTGTCATGTTGATGTGTAGCTTTGGTTAGTGTAGTGTAGTTAGTGTTAGTAGCCCTTCTCAAAAGTAGGACTACAAATCCATAAAGCCTGTTGTTTCAAATGACAAAGAAAATGTTTTCTTTGTTTTTAAGATTTCCTGTAGCTTTTCCAAAGATGATAAGTGTATTTGAGCAGTGAAGTTCATCCTTGACTTTTTGGAACAGCATTTGCAACAAAAGCACAAAAGTACTTCTGGAGCTTTCAACAGGGTTTTTCAGGGTTTGGGGATAGTTAGTAGTAAGATAAAAAGTACGAAGGACCATCTTCCTTTTCTTCCTTCAGGCCACAGTTGCAGCCTTCGCAGCCAGCGAGGGTCACTCCCACCCACGAGTGGTGGAGCTACCCAAGACGGAGGAAGGGCTGGGCTTCAACGTGATGGGCGGCAAGGAGCAGAACTCCCCTATCTACATCTCCCGCATCATCCCTGGAGGCGTGGCTGAGAGGCAGGGCGGCCTAAAGCGAGGGGATCAGCTCTTGTCCGTCAATGGCGTGGTAGGTCTGACCTTTTGATACAGAATGTGGGGACAAAGCCTCGATATATGGATCGAGGAGAGAGTGCAGATAAGCTTTTCTATCCCTATTTATTATTTAAGCCTGTTTCCAAAAAGATATATCCGTGACTGAAATATATTTTTAGCAACTTCTCACAAAGTGGAGCAATGCTCAGTTTGATATGTCAGTCAACAGTCAGGAACTATTGACATCAAAGTGCAGCATATGTCTTGAGTAAGAAGCAGAAATACTTCTCCAACAGCGACAGAGAGTTGAATAACACTGACTGTAAGCCTGCTCGTTTCACATAATTTCACAGGGTATTAAAAATGGAGGAAAGGGGAGTTACTATTTTTAAGAATACATATTCAAATCAGCTTTATTTAAAATTCTACCCTCTCTCTGTCTCTAAACCCCCTGCAGAGCGTGGAGGGCGAGCACCACGAGAAAGCGGTGGAGCTACTGAAGGCGGCCAAGGACAGTGTTAAGCTGGTGGTTCGCTACACCCCCAAAGTGCTGGAGGAGATGGAAGCTCGCTTTGAAAAGCTCCGTACGGCCCGGCGACGCCAGCAGCAGCAGATCCTCATGCAGCAGCAGCAACAGCAGCAGAACGTGGCCTCTCAGCAGAACCACATGTCGTAGGTGAGGCGCTTCATTGCTTTAAGGGTGAGGGGAGGGGTGGGTGGGGGTCGGACATAAGGTAAGGCACCGCCAGAGAAGAGGATAATGACATGAATGATTAGGCAGTCCCAAGTTTTAATAGGCTGGGACATATTGGAAGTAGATGTTAAAGGGATACTTTGCTGATTTTGATTCAGCTCTGTGTCATCTTTATGTGGGCATCTTTATGAACAGTGTGTGGCTTTATTTTGGCTTAGAGTCGCAGTCTGCACAGCTGAGCCTGGACTGGACTATGGTGAACTCAAGATGAGCACAGATTATCTTTGAGCTTCAACATGGATTTTCCTTTTTTATTTGATAGAGTTTTTATCTGAAGTGTATGCTATTTGTTATTTTTTTATTTTAGGAGGGGATACAGATATGGATGCAGATAATATCCACATACAGTATTATCTTTTATCATTTTCCTCATGAACACAGCCTTGGACTCCCAGCTGATCCAGTTTCAAGGTGACTGGACTTTTTCTCCTGCAGGCAGATTTATTAGCATATTTTACATCTCCTCAGAAAGCTTATTCTTCATCTGTATTGTTTTTTTTATATACTTAATTGGTAAAGTGATTTTCCTGAAAGTGTCAACATTAAAACATGTTGCAAGCATCCAGCAAAGGAATATAGATGGAAAGAAGCATGCTCAACTCTCCTTTTAAGTTGTATTCACCTATGCCCTACTTTGCCTTGCAACCACTTTAATTGGCTCGTGTGCAGATAGCAGACATTTACATCCCAGCATGTTGCCTAAAACCTCAATGGTATATTTTGCAAAATCAGCAGCTGGTGTTCTCTGTGCAAACTTTACTGCTTCTGCTATGTTCTGCCAGTGATTCTGTCGTAAAGGCTGTAAATTATTCAAGATAAAACCGATTACATCTGTGGCTCATGTTCATGCAGGTATGATGATAATACAGCCTGCAATGCTATTATTTGGAACAGTATTTTTACAGTCCAAATTTAGAACAAAGTTCTACACTGCCAGTCAAACAGAAAGCAGAATCTTACTGTGTGAAAATAGCTCAACTTAAAAGCAAGAAGAAACTTTTCAGACACTAATCAGACCATTAAGCTAAATCATATCATGCTATGCTTAGTTCTGGCCAGGCTTCCCGAATTATTTAAGCGTTTCCCTGACGTATTGGATGCGGGCATGTGTCCAAGATCCCTATGTCGCTTCCCGTTTGATGCCAAATCCCCCAAGCATATCTCTTGTCTTGCACTTGGCACGGTGCAGCTTGGGAAGGTATTTGGGAGCTTGTAACAGTGTATTATGGTAGAGCTACTGAGAGGGAACTGAGCAGGGATCATGTTGTACAGTATCTATGCTGGCATGTTGACCGCAGAGATTTGCTTTGGCGGCCAAGAGGCCGATGACCAAGTGACACGCACAAGCAGACAAGAATGCAACATAAGCCACTGGTTTGCCTGGCATTCATTTGTCTCTGTCACTGTCTCCCTGACTGTGTCTCTCTGTCCACCAACACAGGTGACTACATTACACAGCTGAGTGGTTGATCTACTGATTAATAATTAGTAGATGATAAATATATGTAAGAAATACTGCCTCTACTCCTTTTTTCCTGAGAGTTGAATGCATTATTTTATAAAAGTGTATTAACTGTTAATGGATGTATATCAGGCAAGGTGACCCGCCTCCACTATGAATTGCTGCAGGAAACCCTGCATATACATATATATATATATATATATATATATATATATATATATATATATATATATATATATATATATATATATATATATATATATATATATAGAGAGAGAGAGAGAGAGAGAGAGAGAGAGAGAGAGAGAGAGAGAGAGAGAGAGCATTTAGTGACTCATACCACACCAAGAACCTACATACATTTTCATAATAAGTTTGAGTCAGCATTAGTTTTTCTTGTCTTGCATTATCCAAAGTTTACTTCTGTAGTTGGAACAAACCCGTCACCCCACTCACACTTCACACAGTCTCTCTTGCATAAATGCTCTCTATGCTTGTGTAATACAAATGAATAGAGTCACTAATGGCGCTTACCCACTGCTAGTACCAGCTCTACTCTACTTGGCTCGACTCGACTCGACTCGACTCGGCCACGGTGCCCCGTCCTCCATTTTCCATTGCAGATTTATTACCGTCTCATGTGACCTAACGCGACACACACACAGAACGTCGAAGTTGTGTTGTTTTTGACTCTCGGCATGTGGCTGTTGCCACAGCCAGAAGAAAAATTTGGTTTAAAAAAAAACTGGAGGCAGTAAAAAAAAGCAGGTACCATGTAATGGAAAAACGCCAAAAGTGCCCCGCGCTACAGTAGCTAGCATTGTTTCTGCACTCTAGCATTGCAACCAACACAACAGGCCTGCCACACACATGCCTTGACAAACTTTAGCTTAGATTAATGCATGAAAATTAAAACTTTAGCTCTAAAACATACTGTAAAACATAAATACAGTCACTTACTTTTGTTTAAAGTAACTTTGCGTCACATACAGTAAAGAAAATATTTTTTGCTGCTGACTCGTCCATGGCAGTACATTGCTTAGCTTCCGAGTCAAACTGGGGGCGTGCCGACCGTCATCTACTGTAGGTAATACACTGACTATGGAAAAGTACCTCATGCAACCCCACTTCAAAAGATCCAAACTATCCCGTTAAAAGCGTATTTGTGGTACCAAAAGCATGGGAGTTGGAGGAATTGAAGCTTTAAAGCTGGTATGAGAATCAAGCACCATTTAAATCTATAATCATTTAGTAAAATCATCAGGCAATACAGAATTAGCTTGATAAGATAAGACTTTATTAATTCCACACTGGGAAATTCCATTGTTACAGCAGCTCAAAAGAAAAATTCACACAAATAGACAAAGGAAAAAATATACAAAAAGTATTATAAGAAATAGAAAATAAATAGAATTAGAGTTATAATTCTAATAGTAATATTGACACTATAATCACCCTTATATAAACAGACAGTATATATATAGACACAGATATACAGATGAGTAAGGTGCAGATAAATGGAAATGACATATTGCACAGTAGGAGGTGACACAGAGTAATAAATAAATAAATATGCATTGTGCAGAATGTTGATAACACAAGATAACACTCTAGTCTAAGTCTGAACCGTCAGCGAGCTCTAAGGCATCGCTCTCAGTTTGTTTCTCTTCTGTTTTTAATGATCTGCAGGTTGTTCCAAAAAAAGAAGAAGTGAATGAGAGTGAAAAGGTGGATCTCAAAGACCATCTGTTTGTTGTTGAGGATCCCAAAGGAATCTCTCCGTCGTGGAGGAAACCAACAAGTAGAAGACTCTTTTACTTCCTCTCTCCCTTCCAGTGTACCACCGATTACTGAGCAAAAACAAAGAGAGCCGTTTGTCCTGAAATTGGTGCTTTGAAAAACAAGTATGAGGGAGGCTGGCACTGAAAGTTGTCCATTTTAACTTTGTATTCACTTTTATAAGTTGTTCTCCCTGGTTGTGAGTCTTACTGAAACTCCCTTTCTTGTGTTTGTTGTTTTGTTTACAGTCATCCATTTTTGATTGTTCACCGACTTCCACTACACCGTGGCACCTTTGCCATTTTGCCATAGATATCATTTGTACAGTGGTGTTTCTATTAATTCTTCAACAGGTGCTTGTATCTCTGTATGAATGACCATCAGTTTCGTTTCTTTTTTTTGTCAAACTTGTCCTGTTTGGAATAAACGTGAACTCTTTTTTACCTTCTATATTGTAGCAGGAAAGATTTTGTATCTTGTAGGTTTAGCAATAACACACATTCTTACGTTTTTTCATCCTTCTACACTAAATTCACGATCGGATACATGCATATATACAGAGTTTATGGGATACGTGCACATGTAAATCATTGTAAAGTAAAATGGGTCTTATGTACTGTAAGGCAGCTTCTGTGTCCAGTATATCCTCTGTGCCATTTAAAGAGATTATTGATTTACAGGTGGCATGAATAATTATTGTGCAATAACTGTGATTATTACCAGACTTGGTAAGCCACTCCTAACCTGAGATTTATCTAGAAAATATACCATGAGACCAAGATGTTACCAAGAGGTTTTACCAAAGTTAAAATGTTAACTGTCCTGTTCTCGACAGACAAACAGAATGTCACCAGTTTTTATTCAAACAGAGTGGGAATTAAATCAAAAATAATGCTAGAATTGTTGTTCAGTCTATTTTATAGTTTATGAGATCAGAGATTTATCATACATTTTGTTGTTCCTTTTAAATATTATGTTTTCTTTCTAAGATGTGCAGGTTATTATTTATTCCTTGTATAACAGCTGAATGTTAGCACATAGTTCATGTAGATCCTGGTTTCTGTTTTGACAATCATTTTGAGAAGTTATTATGAGACTGAGTGGAATGTTTCACTTCCTGTTATCCTCCGTACCTGTAATGGAAATGTTGATAAAAGTGATAATTACTTTTCTGTCGTCTCCATTTTTGGTGCTAAGCGCTCCTTGTTGTGTGTTTTTCTTTTTGCCCTACACTTCCCCGAGATCACTTCTTTGTATCTCTGATACCGTCTTGTATTTCTGTTCTTTTTGGATTTTTCTGTAGGTGGCTTTCTTTTCTTTGTTTGTTCAACTGTGCAGGCTTTACCTCTTTTTTCCCCCTTCAATTTATCCTAACTAAATCCAAAACATAAAACGCATCACTTCCTGTGTGCCAGAGGGTTTTTTTTCTCCATCCGGACTCTGTATGTTGAAACAGCAAATGAAAAGCTGTCATGACGTTAATATGTTGCATTTTTTTCTGATTATTCCTTTATGGATTTATTGACAGAAAGTGATCACTTTTCATAACATAACATCTAATTGCACAAGTCCAGCAGAGAAAAATCCTTCTACATGCATAAAATGTGTCACACATTACCATTTCCTAAATAACCTGTTAGCACTTAGGTCACATAATGCCAAAGCTTTTGTATTAGGTCACCTCTGGGCTCAGGTTTTATAGGACACTCGCTCGTCAAGCAGAACATCTCAATACAACAGATCCCTTTTTGTATCTTTAAATCACAGGTACTATTTCTTAATTGACTGAACATTTTTGAAGCTTATGGTCCTGTACTTACCGTCAAGATAAAAAAAAGAGACAACAAACTGTTGATATGCAATTGTTATACATACTATATTTGTATAAATAAATCTATGTGCTTGTGTACAGTGAATGCTTTGTTGGCCCTTTCTTCATTCCCCATACTACCTTTTTATCATTTAGTCAACTCTGATCAGGAGCACCGGAAATCATGTTAGCAGTGTAACACCCAGATTTGTCTTCTTCTGAATATTATTTGCAAAGAAGTACATGAAAATATAGATTTGCAAAAATACAGATGGTTTGATTAGGGATGTTGCTACATCCAAGCCCTCCCAAAGAGAGACAAATTATTTATTTATAAGAAGTTTTGGTGGGAACATACAGTTCAGCAGATTGTGGCAGTGTACATTGCAGGAGGGAGTCTAAAAGGAATAGTTTGGATTTTTTGAAATGGGGTTGCATGTGGTACTTCTCCATAGTGTCAGTACTGTAGTGTGCTGTATTACCTACAGTAGATGGCGGTCGGCACGTCCTCAGTTTGGAGAAGCAGACAGGAGCCCCGACACGGAAGAAAAGAAATGTGCTGCTGTGGAATGGGGATAGCAGCTAAACATATTTTAGACACCTAAAAAAAAGGCCCAAATAAAAGAAAATATATCAGTTTAAGTGTGCGCTATATTTAGAAATTTTTCGCTGCTTAACCTTGCTGTCAGACAGCCCTTTAGCCATTATATCTATTTATGCTCTCTTCCAAGCTACCAGACTCCTTTGACAAAAACTGTAATTTTTTTCCTTGCAGAACAGAGCTTTAAAGAGAGCTCTGTGACGACTTTAGTTCATTCTCTTAAAGGCACTATTTTACTGCAAGGTAAAACGTTGGAAATATTTTAAATATAGCGTACACTTATACAGATAATAATGTTTTTTTAGGCGGGGGCTTTTTTTAGGTGGCTAAAATACATTTAGCTGCTGACCCCATCCAGAGCAGTGGTGCTCTTCCCTGATTCTCCCAATTGGGGGCGTGCCGACCCCGATCTACATGTAAGCAGGTAATACACTGACTATGGATAATTCCCTTATACAACCCCATTTAAAAATAACTAAACTATCCCTTTATCCGATCATACAGGAACAAACACGTGTTGAATCAGCTGTTTATGCTCTATGTGGCGATACTTAGAACTTTGAACATTAGAGTCTTAAATACTGGATTGTTTAACTTTAGAATGTTAACTCCACTCAGGCTGATAATACCAAAAATGACTGAGGTCACCTCACTCTTCAATTATAGCTATGTGTCTCTTGGATGGATACCCAGTCAGGTACCTAGAATAAATACAATATCGGCAAAAGTATAGTAGCATGCAGCATAATAATTTTACAGTAAAAACTGTGATGTGTTTATTTCGCATAACAATGATACAACAGCTTGTCTCTGATTGCCTCTCAGTGATAAGTGCAGCTGCTGAAGGTGAGGTGATTAAACCGTGTGCACTGAAATGCGCCTCTGAGGACTCGTGCTGGTTTTTAGCCCTGGAACAGAAAGTCAGTGACCTTTTGTTAGCTCAATACAGAGAGCTCACACTGCAACTAATCAAGAGATTCTTGTGAATGGAAGGTATTAAACTCAAACGGTGACAGTAGAAGCACAAAGCAGTGCTGTTTCTTCACCGGCAACATGTTGTACACAGTGTTATGTGCAATAAAATCCCTGTTGGAGCTATTTTCCAGCAAACAACCAATTCTAAAAGCAACTGACCAAAGCCTGAAGTGACAAAACTCAAGAGTGCAGGTGACATTAATGCAGGTGACAGATCCCTCACCCATGTCCATGGCTGTTAATCAGGAGCAAAGAGCCTGAATGTAACACCTCCTCAGGATCACATCACAGGAGCGAAATAAATGTGGATCTACACGGGTGTTATAGTGATTAAATGCTCTAAACTCCATAAACCAAAGAATCAACTACATTATAGCATCTCCTTTTGTTCTGTCTTTGCAGATCCTTGCTTATACAGCTGTACAACATGACAGATTTTGCCAGAGGGCAGATTCAATTCTCCAAAGATCCCTGTTAAACTTTCCTTATAAGATCAGTATTTCCCCTCAAATATAAAGTACCTTCAAGAGTCATGTTATGATTATGATAGGCACTATATTTAGTTCCCTAAAGTAAAAACCTGCCCATTCATTTTGATTACATTAAAATCCAAACATAGGAGCTAAAAATGTAGTGTTGATGTAGGAAATGCAAGAAACACCTCGTCCTTGTGGTCTCACTGAGTACTACAGTCATGACTGTGCTAGTATTTGTGTCATGCTATCCCAGAGTCAATTTTTTTTAAACAATATCCATGCTCTGTCAAGATTCAAATTCAAATCAATAAATAATGAAAGTCAGATTTTATAAAAGTCTCTCTCTCTGTTTATCTTTCATTTCCCCTGATTTCATGTTCGGCCTCAAACTCATAGTATGTGTTTGTGTTGACACCATTGACTGTAAATTTTAACAGCCTGTGGTTGACACTCCAGGCTCAGTGAGCGAGCGATTCATGAATCACAACCAAAGTGTAAGCCATGGAAAATGACATCGGTGACATTTGTGCGTGAGCGTCGCACGCACGCAGGCGTGGTTGTTGGTGAAATACAAGCCGCTGCTGGAACAGTGTTTCACAGTACCGGAGCAGAGAGACGGAACCACTGTGGAACTGCTAGTATTGTTTTACTCTGAGCTTCTCTCCAGCGGTAGAAAAATAAAGTGCTGTTGGATAGGTGGATGTATATGTGCACAAATTAAATCTGTATTTTTTTGTCATTTTTGAATGGAACTGACTCATTTTTGCAGCGAGCGTCTCAACTGCTAACTCACTTCCAAGTGAAACATCATCAAAGATTTGAGCCTTTTTAGCTGACTGGCATAGGTGGAAAGCTACAAGCATAACAATTCTACTTGCACATGAATGCACTGGCAATAATAATCTAATAAAAATATATAATAGTACAATACAGGGGCCATTTGTTATGCATAATGAGTACTTTTTATTTTAATAATTGAAATACCTTTTGCTAATAATAGTTATGTACTTTTACATTTTCAATACAGGGCACTTACTTGTAATGGAGTATTTTTATACTGCTTCTTTTATTCAAGGATCTGAATACTTCTCCCACCACTGGAGGTACTTTCCTTGAGTGTTTCCATTTTGTACCACTTTATACTTCTACTCCACTTCATTTTAGAGGGAATTATTGTACTTCCACTTTTGATACATTATTTAGTAGAGAGCACTTCTGTATTTTTTGAATGCAGGACTTTGAATGCTGGTATCTCCAGCATTTCAAACAATAATAAAGAACATAATGCTCAAGAGCAAAATGGTGATATATTGAGACACCATTATAAGGAATTCTATAAGAGAGGTACAGGTAGATATTTTCTATTTATTTGTAAAATAACAAAGGCCGAGCAAAAGTAGAAGACATTATAGGAAAGGAACCTTATTGTTATTCATCACATACAATTGACAGTACAATGTAGTGAAATTCAATTACTGCATTTAACCCATCCTGTGGGAGCAGTGGACAGCTATACATACAGCATCTGGGGAGCAACTTGGGGTTCAGTGTCTTGCTCAGGGACATCTTGTCATCTTGTGGTTGGGGGGGGCGACCACTCTATACCTCCGAGCCACAGCCACCCATTAGAATAATAACCGCAAAAGATATGATATAATATAGATCTTTCTGTGTAAGTATTGTGATTTTTACAATTGTATTGCTTCTCAATAGACTACAAAAACTAAAGATAAACACAGCATGGTCAAAGACGCGATGCAGTAGGACACACCCCTCCCCCTCAAGCACAATTAGAGGCTATTTGTTTTCAACTCTGGTGTTGATGGTATAATCAAGGGTGTTAATGATGACTCACATTTGGAAGGAAAGAACAAACAGGTACACACAGTGCTGCTTCCCCCTAAACACTCCCAGGCACATCAAAAATACAAAGAGCTGTGAACAAAGAAGGACAAATGTGTTTTTAATTGGTAAACTCTGAAATATTTTCATTAATTGTTAACATCCTTGTCTTCTTTTGTTTAAAACCTTGCTATGATGCAGGGAAAAAACATATTTTAGAAGGATAAAATGTACTTTTACACTGCTGTAATGACTCATACGCAGTAGGCTACATGAGTGATTACAGCACTGTCAAATGATTAATGGTATCAGTTGACCTCTATCAGTTTCTAATGTGATCTCCACACCTTGTTAGCTGGAGACAGTCTAGGATGTTCTGAACGAGCCCTGCGCGAGACATGATAAATAACTTGCCCTTTTATTTTGATTAAGCCACCTCTTTGGACTTGTACTTATTAGCATGCAAAAGCACAAGAACCTGCTACAGCATCTTAAATGATTAATTTAGCTGACGATGCATCTTTAAACAGTTGCAAGCCCACTAAACTGTGACTCATCAGTGTTATAATGATGGCAACTGCTCTCA
Organism: Gymnocephalus cernua; assembly: GCA_023631565.1. Classification (NCBI taxonomy): domain Eukaryota; kingdom Metazoa; phylum Chordata; class Actinopteri; order Perciformes; family Percidae; genus Gymnocephalus; species Gymnocephalus cernua. The sequence continues at coordinate 7,124,391 of CM042447.1, read as the reverse complement.
CCGTTAGATATTGTGTTACTCTGTTTCATTTCTCCAAATGACAACAGTGTCAGCTAGTCATCAGTTTTTGGTGTTTCATGTTCATGGTGTCTTCACGAGTGAACAACACAACCCTAAGTGACCATATTTGTTGACTGTCTTAGCTAATTACACCTCCTACGTTAACCTGATGATTAATATTTGAACACATGGTCACAAAGAAACAGAAAAGGAAGAAGAAATAAATCCAAAATGGCTCCAAGTTTCATACAAAACTGTGAAAGATTTAATGGCGACATGGAAAGTAAATAATTAAAACTGCTTAAATACCACTTCATGTTGGAATAATGCAACATTACATTAACTGTCATAATTAAATATGTATCATTGGTTATAATAGCATGTATAGAATAAATGGGCATTTACATTACATATTTACAATATCATGTACAATATAAAAGCTGCTTGCCGCAGGTCTTTAGATACGGCTGAGTCTTCCTCAGATTTGCACAACACTAGTTCTTATCTCTTGTAGCAAATGCAGCTGGTGTGTGGTGAAAGCAGGGTGCCTGCCCGTGGCAACATATCCACGTCACAGCAAAGTTTCCTTCACAGGACGTGGTAGACGGGCCTGGATCCGGGGCTCTCCGGCGTGCAGGGCTGCGAGTCGGAGCTGCCGGGGGAGAAGGTGTCCATGTCTCTCAGAGCTGGCAGCGCGCAGCTGGACTGCGCCGAGGACAGACGGTCCACGATGCTGGAGAGACACTCCAGACTGGAGGCTCCGGCTGCCTTGTCGCCTAAACTGTCTGATAAGAGGAAGACAGGGGATGTGTTTATTAAAAAATGATTTTTAATTTTTTTTTTATCTATATGTTTTATCAGCTTTACAGTTATATCATAATATACTTAAATCCTGGTACTTTAGGACTCCCAGAGGCAAAATAAAACATACATTCAAAACAATCTACCATTCAGTTATTGGGTTTTTAAAGCACTACGCTGACACAAATGCATGTCATATTCACATCAGGCTGCTGTTGCTCTCAAAAGGTCTTACCGTTCCTCGCATATGAATAGCTGTTGCTGTAGTTTGCATTCAGATGGTGCCACACTGGACTGTTGCTGTCAGCCTGCAAGGAAACCAGAAATCAACTTTACCCTTGAATTCTTGCAAACAGAAAACCATGTGTTATGTTTGCATAAGTATATATGGGAAAGGAATAAGCAGGACAAATTGCAAAAAAAAAAAAACCAATGCCCTTCATGATATTCTGGACAGGCTAATAAATCCTGAATTCCAAAGTTATGGGCTTCTTTATTTCACATCCACCTTAAAGCCAAAGTGGCAGTATATGCACTCCCTTCCCCTGCCTGGATCTGAGCGTGCCGAATCGATTGTATCAGTGGAAGCAACACCAGTTTGTGCAAGATGACACTTTCTCCTAGTAAATCTGCAGAAAATCCTGGCAGCGGTGCAGAACATGCAGTCAGGATGGAATGCAGAAAAGCGCCCGGTTTTTCCTGCCAGACTTCAGTAAGGTGGATTTAGCTCGGTTTATTAGGGCTATAAAGTGTCCGGTGGTGAGAAAGCCATTACTCCAGCCAGCATGATAAGTTCTTTTGTATTAGCTGATACAGACTGTTGTTGAGAACAACTAATTCAACCTGACCTTTAATAACACCCATCACACGCAGAGGACAGATATACTAGATTTCTGTATTTAAGAACAATGGGAGAGTGTGACATGCATGGTGAAGCATCGTAATTGAGGTCTTGGGGCAAAACAAGCTTATTTGAACAATAGGTTTCTAAATTGGAAATGGAGGCTCTATTTTGAAATGAAATACTCTACATGGTAATGAGAAATGACAGGGCTTAAATGTAAGACTCTGGAGATACAACAATAAAGGTCTTTTCAGGTGAAGTTTCTAAAAGATGAAGTTCTGGCTCGCATGTAGTTGTAGTTGTTTCCCTCGCTGACATTGCATTGGTTTCAGAGCTGAACCAGATGTCTGCATGAAGAGGCTGAACATGTGGATGAGAGGTCTTACCATGCCATCAGAGCAGCTGGACAGCGGGCTCCCGGGCTCAGAGCTGCTCTCTCCAGGTAGGCCGTAGTAGTTTTCCACCTGCTCTCGCAGCAGATCCTGCAGGCTCTCGATGTATTGAATGGCGTTGCGCAGGATCTCCACCTTGGGCAGACGTTGGCTGGGGTTGGCCGAGGTGCAGCGCCTCAAAGCTTCGAAAGCGTGGTTGACCTTCTTCAGCCGCCGCCGCTCGCGCATGGTGGCGGCCCGTCTGCGGTCCACAAAGTTGGACTTGCGCTTGCAGGCCTTGCAGGCCCACTGGAGGCAGTGTCCCGGCTGGTGGGGGGCTCCGGGGATCCTGACATGCTCGTCCTCCTCAGAGCCATCAAGCTCCAAGCCGGCACCAAACTCCAGGCTGTCTGGAGAAGAAGCACAGTCATAGTAGACCTGGGATGGTGAGAAGACGTCCATATTTGCTGAAGAAAAGAGGTCTGAATGGATGTAGAGATGGGCGCAAAGGAAGGAAGGAGGGTAGAGGAGTGGGGTGAGAGAGAGGAGACCTCTGAGTGATATGAGGAGTCTGTTGCCCCGGGCCCCCCTTATATGCCCCCAGGCCAGAGCCCAGGGCCCACATTGGCCAGATCTAATTACCATGGCCCATTGGCCCAGCCAGAAGGCAGGCTGGGGTTAGCTCAGCTCCCTCCCTGCCCCATCCCAACGCGTTGCTTCTCACCCCCCAGTACCCTGCAGAGTTTCCCACATCTGCACTTACTGGTGTTTTCCTACTCATCACCACTCTTTCCTTCCAACTGCCCTTCTCCTGCAATACCATGATGAATACAATGCTTGGGAATGTTTCAGGAGTGTGGGTAAATATTTGCAGTTGTAACCACAACTTGACTTCTTTTTGAATAATCATAAGAGCTTTATTTTTGCTTGATTTATCTGTAACCGGCCTACAGGCATCATATCAAAGCCTGACAACGACACTTTGTTACGGAGACATGCATTTTAAAGTGTTTCGTTTAGTCAAACTAAAGTCAGAAAAAGAGGGTGACCACTTGTCGGACTATGCAGGCCGATTTTCACGGCGGAGACAACAGCGTTGCAGATGCAGCCCAGCTGTAAAGGAAGGTGTAACATTTCAAGCCCTGTGAATTCACATTACAGTGGTAAGCCCCTTCTAAACACCCCAAGCTCATCACTGAAGGTGCTGTGAACGAGGGGATCCCTGTTTGCCAAAGCTCATCAAAACAGTAATTACACATTTGACACCACTGCACAATTCCCTGCGCCATTTTGCCTCCAAGGACCAAATTTGAACCGTTAAAAGTTATTGACACAATTCAGGTACTTTGATTCAGCACACAACAGATGGCCATTATGGTGCAGGAGTTTTATTTATGTTTTATTAAGTGGTGGACTGAAGGTTTGAGGGGTTATAAGCAATTTCAGCATGACTATTATTTGACTTTTTTTTAACAGAAAAGAAAATACAAGTGAAAAAGAATTGATTGGATATTTTGAAATGTTTTACAGTGCAAATCAAACCATCACAAGAGGTTTTAGAAATGTTAATAAAAAGGTACTTTTCTTCAGATTGTGCCTCATTGTGTTTAGTTTCAAGCTGTTCTGGAAATATAGCTCTGGAGTGAAGCTTAATTGCCTCTCTATTTGCAGAATTGCTCTCTCTCTCTCTCTCTCTCTCAGACTGAAGGGGGCTTATTTTGCAGTTCGACCCTGACTTGCAGACTAATTTAGCTAATTATGTTGTTGACAGCTTACAAGGATACAATGCGGATATTTCTCACAATGTGTCAAAACGTTTGGCGAGCCCCCTTCTCTGGGAACTGTGCGCACCTAAGAAAACACCAGCATTCATGCTGCCTCTGAATTGCCGTCGGAGTTTGGATTAGGCACAGCTGAAGAAGACATCGGCTCTCCCGCGATTGTAGCTGCTGAGAAGATCAAAGGCTGAGAACAAGGTCGACAATGAGAAAACCTGGTATCAAGCGATAGCTAATTGAGGCTGGAGTTAGATCGGCGCAGCACATGGCGTTTAATACTTATATTGGCGCAGTTATTGCGCGCAGGCCGGTGCTGTGATCAGTGCGCTCGGCTGGTCTCTTGGGAACTCTTGTGAGTTTGCGTTTTTTGTTGTTCTCAAGGGTCAGAGACAGAGTTAAGTGAAGGGCAGGAGGTGATCTTTTATGTCCATTACCCATCACGTCTGAAAACCTTATTTCTTCTAAACTGCCTCCTGCTTTGACTTAATATGCTGCTTGTTTGGTGCAACACAAACCCCTGACAGAGAGGCGATTTATCACTTACATTCCAGCTAAATAGATACCTCTCTAAAGCTCCTTTAGGTGAAATTAGAGCCCATGATTAACCACATGTTTATATATTTTAACTGCCAAAATACTGTTAGTGAATTTGGGAGTTTTAAGAATGTCTCTGTCACTGTAACTACATTTAAAAATGCACATTTATTCAGAGTTCTTCAAAGGAAAATCAATTATGTGAATAGGCCTAAATAAAATGGAATTCAAAAAAGATAGCCACATTCTTTTTCAAAGCTCAGTGGGTTTTGTTTAAGGCTATCTTTCACCACACATAAAGTCCATTTTACTTTCCCCACAAGAATAAGTGAAACAAAAAAGCATTTTGAGTGGCAACAGCATTTGTTTGGCAGTGAGCAGAAAGAGGTGCATGCCAGCCCTGCTGCAGTGAATCCTTTTCCTCGCAGGAAAATAAAGTCTGGAGAAATCAGAGCATTCAGCCTCCGGGCTTATTCCCCCCCTAACTGATCGCCTTTCATCGGCTTTGACTTTTAAAAAAAAACACTGCCTTCAGCCAAATGAGAATTATATGGTGTCATCAGTAACACTGAATTGCTTGTAAAGTTAGACAAGAGAAAGTCAGGGCTCTCAGAATGTGCCGTTTCTTTGTGGAGAGTGGAGTCTGATGGAGTGAACATATACTGTACTGTTTGAGACAGTAAGATTCAAAACACAGCAGGTTATTGAGTTTTTACAGCAAATACAGCTGCAGGTTTATATGTATGTCAAGTATGTCAAGACAGTATTTTACATTTTAGACAGTAATAAGTACCCACATTGAACAAAATATTTCTTTGGTCTACAGTTTAGGTCAATGCAGTCATTACCAAAGACATTAAATGAGCAGATACCCACGGTCGGAGCTGCAAAATGTAATGAAGTAACACTGCTATCAGATTGAGTGCGTGGGCAGGAGCCCATTAAAACCACATTACTGTTTAGGGGTATCACGTTTCTGTCTGGTTTCTACAGAAAATAGGATATTTGGTCAAAGATATGAGTAGCTCTGTTGAAAAGTGCCAATTAAGGATTACTGTATGTTTTTCAGCTCTTCATTCAGCTCAGTGGTGAAACAAGTATTCATATCCTTTACTTACATAAAAGCACCAATACAAATACGGAAAAATAATAGTCCATGATGAGTAAGTCCTGCTTTCAAAATTTTACTTAAAAGTACAGAAGTAACGCAGATAAAGGTATGAAAAGTATAAAATATGTAGTTATGCAGAATGGCTCCATTTATAATTTATATCTTTGGATAAGTATTAGTGATACTTAAGCACTTAAGCAGCATTTTAATGATTGGTCAAGTAGAATTTTAACTACTTGACAAATACTTTAAATATTTGTCTCTTAAATGTAGCAGAGTATAAGTATAGCAAAGATTAGATTAGATTACTTTATTAAATCGCCAAAAGGGAAACAACAAATTCCCCAAAACTGGCAATACATAGAAAACCTTAAACATTTACAAACTGAAAGAACAGTATATGAAACCCTATAAATTTACTCAGGAAACATGCAAGTATCACATGTACAGTAATTCTAAGGTTTCACAGCTGTGGGCACATAGGACATTGTAAACCCTTCTATGGAGCATCTCAGCATCCTTAACCAGTCACTCAGCACACGTTTTAGGCACAAAAAACTCAGTTTGCACTCTCCCCCTGGTTCTTTGAAATTGCTTTGTTTTCCCCTTATTGGATGTTACATTGTAGTCTTGACCTTCTAATAAACCTGACACACGTGACAGTTTGCATGGACATTGTGTGTGTGTGTGTGTGTGTGTGTGTGTGTGTGTGTGTGTGTGTGTGTGTGTGTGTGTGTGTGTGTGTGTGTGTGTGTGTGTCTGCAGGCCTGAGAGATGAGGCAGAGTCCCAAAGGTCAACCAGGGCTTTGTGTCGTCCACAGAGATCTGAGGGAGACCAGCACACCTCGACATCATCAACAAACGCCCCTCTCTCATGTCAAAACACGACAAACAAGACTCAATGGATTTCCATGCCGTTAGCATCACATCACGCATTTTAATAGCTCGCATGTAAACACTCTACCATGTGACAACGAAGCAAGTGATGATGAATTAAGACCTAATGGCTCAGATAACGTCATTATCCCAGTGGGCTTTGCACCCACAATCCTGCTGCCCAAGTTTCCATGTCCCCAACATATGATAGGAGAGGAGAGGCACGCTGTGTTTTGGAGGGGACTCGAGTTACTGCTGTGGGATCAGTCCTGCTGGAGGCCAGTTGGAACAAAGAGAAGCAAACTATTCCAGGGCAGTTTAAACAGATTGTATGGACTTCTGATAGCCGTGAATGCAGGGGGAACTGGTAAACCTTGAACTGGTAATGGTTTGGGTGTAAAACATAGAGATACAGTGAGGGGGAGAGTGACCTTTTATTTGCAGAAAATGTTTTACCCATGATTTGTGCCTGAGTAGTTCATGACGATTGTTGTTTTTAACGGTAAAGAAGCTTAAAGCGTAACTCTCGCCAAAATGCAACCTAGGGTCTTTTTGTGAATGTACCCGAGTCAAACTTCCGTTTAAAAGCATAATTAGGACGGAAACGCCACTTTTAAGATTTACCGTATTTTCGTTTTTCGGTCAAATGGCCTTTTGAATGGGAATGCTAGGGGCACTTCTGTGATCGCATCTAAGAAGGCTTGACACAACATGAAACTTTGCTCCAAGTATCACCAGGGGCTCTACATATGAACTCCAGCATTGAGAACATTGTTTGTGTACACAGAGTGATGCTGTTACATCAAATACATGGATGCACTTTCCTGTCCAGCATGCCCTTGAAGAATTAGGAAAATAGTGGTTTAGAGTATTGCAAAAGTTTAATTTATTGGCTTGGTCAGTTATGTACAAATATTTAAATACAATATCAGCTTTCTCAAAGGAATTTATCTGCTTTTGAATATAAAATAAATAAAGCTAAACATTACATTATTATAAAATATGTACAAATTTGTTGCTCCTGCTGTACACATGAAGACTACATAACAAACAGAAGCCAGAATGGCTGAATATAGTGGAAATAATTTAGAGATAAATAATGGAAATTTGAAAATTGCTGTCTAGAGTCGAGGTCTTCGCTTATGTTTTCAGTTTGTGGAGAAGTTGTTTTTGTCGTTGTTGGTGATGCTGTCCACGATGGAGGACAGACGCAGGAGGCTGGAGGATGCAGAAGACTCACTGGTTCCTGAAAAAACAAAGGACACTGACTTACAATGGTTTTATTTTATTTATGTTTTTACTGTTGATTGCATAAATGAAGTTTGACGGATGTACCTTCTCTCTGGTTTATTATTGCTGCAGTGGAATGGTCAGCAGAGGTCGGCCAGGTCTCTGAGGACTTTTTCCAGTGATATTCCACCTGTAACAATGCATGTGTTACCCATACATGTTTTTTGTCAGTTAATATTAAAACCTTATACATAAACACAAGTACATTTTATCAAATTGGCGTTTGACAAACTAAAAAAAAATAAAAAATCTGGAAACAGGCCTAATATTCTTTTGACAAACATAAAACTCCAAATAAAAAAATAAAACAGGAAAGGATGAATCTTATTGGAAGATCATAGGGACATCTTAACAGAAAAAAAAATATGATATAAATGGCCAACTTAACATTAGGGACATCCTTACTGAATATCACAGTTAGCCTCAACTGCTGGAATAGGAATATCATAGTGACACCGAGATATAAAAATGTAGTAAACACATCATAATGTCAGGCAGGAATATTATAGGGATGTTAATGATACAACTGGGAATAAAAACCATAACATGATGTCATTATAAAAATATCTGAATAGCCTCCACAGGCACACAGACTGACATGGGGACACTATGAGGATTTTATTGGCATCCAGTGATATCTTACACGGTGTTCTTTGTGGGATGATCCGTTTTGCGGTTTCTCCTGCTCGTCCAGCGTCTGCAGCAGATCCTGTAAGCTCTCTATGTAACTAATGGCGCTGCGTAAAATCTCCACCTTGGGTAGCCTCTGGTTGGGGTTGGCCACGGTCTTCCTCTTCAGCACGTCGAAGGCCTCGTTGATCTTCTTGAGCCTCCTCCTCTCCCGGAGCGTGGCGGCCTTGCGTCTATCAGTCGGCGCTGACTTTCTCTTGCAGATCTTGCAGGCCCACATGAGGCACTGGCCGTCGCAGTGCGCCCGGAGACCCGGGGGCGCAAGGACGTGCTCTTCCCCGCTGCTCTCCCCCCCTGTCTCGGACGGAACGTTATCCTGGCCCGGGGACAGCGGGCTGTCATTGCCGTTGTACAGAGGAGACACCCCGGACATGTCCAGGTGCTGTAGTGGTCCATGATCCCCTTCTTCCAAATAGCGCAAATCATTGAAAAGATAAGGGTTGGTCTCAAAAAGGTCCATCATATTGTTGCGCCCCTCTCTCTGTTTTGACAGTGGGACTCTGGCATTTAAACAGAGCAACAGGGACACAAGTCACCAGGCTTATATATAGAATGTGAAACTCTACCCAAGACTTTGGCTGTCACACTGCATCAAGCATCTCTCTTTTTCCCCATGGCTCTTTACAACCTACTGACTTTGTCCAGGAAATACATATACATTAAGGCCTTCAGGAGCGATTGAAATGTCACCTCAGGTTTCATGACAGGTGCTTGAAATATCTGCATCTGGACAAAATGGCTGCACACAGATATTTCCCAGCGATGCCACCGAAAGACATAATACTGTTGTAGTTACCACGGCAGAACTCAATGTTAATGCATAGTTCTTTGTGCCACATTCATATAGGAAACACCCGATAAGGGGTTTATAATAATTGGCTTTACTAAGATCAGTAAAGAAAGAACAACCTTATTTTGTTGTGTCTGATATGAAGATGTGATGTATATCCTTCGACAGCATAACCTGTTTTGTTTGAGTTTCTAGCTTGTTAATAAGGTCAGTCTGCAGTTACCAATGAGTTGTTAACAAATGGATTTTGATTCAGATTTCCTGAAGCTCATTTACAGAATTACTGATGAATATGAGATAAAGGTCAAAACTATTTATGCTGCAGGAGGAGGATATACAACAGACTATGGAATATTTTAACAACCGGTCTACCCAAATGCTGTCTTTATTAATGCCTTCTTACTCATCTATAACACAACTAAGCATTACTTCCATCAATATACACTTAATAAATAAAGTATGCCTTAGTAGAACGTGGCATTTAAAAGCGGCTATAATCAATATTTCCATATCAACAATGGTTCAAATGTGCAACATATTCTCATCAATGGGTTCGTATGATATCGGACAAGAACTTATGTACAACATGCATGATATCCTACGAAAAGGAGGAGGACAGTCTCAAATTACACTGCATTACTTTTTGTAGCTACTGTATACTATGTACGGATATTTCATGAGAACAGCCTGGTATGTGAAAGGCTTCACTTGTAAAGAGACATCCACGGACAATTATTGTGTATAATATAATGTTTTAGTCTCTTTGAGTTCATTGTTTTGGTTTACCTTACCGTTTTGGTTCAGTCTCACCGCTCTCATCAGCCAGCAGCTGTTTTCAGTGAAAAGACAGAGAGGCACACAGACAAAGTTAGTCCCCAGCTGGTGAATGTCGGCAGCATTTAGCAGCCAAAGAGCCATATATTTCCCTCAGGAGCAAAACAGATCTAGGAGAGTAAATACTTGACTTACATTCATCAGGTGGACACAAACAAGACTCCAAATGAATGTTAATGTTGTTCTGTGTCTGCAGGATGTGTAAATAAGTAACCGTTTGCTAACAAGCTCGACATATCAGATCAAAAGGTGATAATCGATGTTTACAGATTATTTCCACCGCCCCCAAGAAGAAAAACGTTTTTTGCAGGTTTAAGTGATTAAGGTCTACCTGATTAATTGAATTGTTAGAGCAAAAAAACAGCTTGAACATTTTGCCCAACATCTTATCTAAGGTATAATTGTTGAACAGTCCCGTTGAGAGTAGTTTATCATTCACATACAGAATATAATCCTATACACACTTCAGATGTGTTGTGCCTGTTCTAGCTGGTGGGAATGGTATGTCTGATTGTAACTTGTAGAAAATCCCAACATAAATAGATTGGAATTTACAGTGTCAAAACAGCTTTGTGAAGCGCATGCATGAGGCGGTATAAATAGAAATGTGAAACATTTTTGTTGCAACCTGAAAGGTCTATAGTTGGAAACTTCACAGGCTGGAATGTGAGGGGCTGCAGTTCTAGTGGGGTTTTACTTTTACCCTATGGGTGTACCTCCCCCTTCCTCACGCCGACTTCTGTTACGTTGTTGTGGAGTCACCGGGGCTTTTCATCATTCGTCAGAGGGTCTGTAATACTAGTACCAGCCAACATGGTATCTCCAAGTCATTCACATCATGTTATACAGATTGTTATAAAGGGCAGCCAAGTGAGAAAAACTATTCATATATCTCTGAATCATAATTACTTCAACAACAAACTGGTGGCAAAAAGGCTACAGAGCCACCATCGCTGACAGTTATATAATAAATTAAGGAGTTATACACTTTGTTTGTTTGTATCTGGTTTTACCTGGGATATGAATTAGCCAACAAACCACCACAAATATTACACAAAAAGCTAATTAGCTTTTACTGTATCTAGCATGACTGCAAGGCTAGAAAAAAGAGGCTAACAATCTTGTAATAATGTGTAAAGGATCCAAAGCTATAATAACAGGAGGATTTTTGAGTTCTTCACGTCCTGACAACATTGCATGAATGCACCATATCTAAAATCACACAATTTTGACATTTTAAGATTTGCATTCTTTTGTGGGTTATTTTTCATTTGTGATGTCCATACTCTTTATTTTTTCCCCTCTGGCTAATTCTAAACTCCTATCTGTCTCACAACCAATAATATAAACACAACTCAGTTATATTGGTCTGTTTTACAATGGGCAGTTTGTCTTGTCAAACGCAGGTGTAAGTGATATTGTTAATGCTTGCGGCATCCCATTAAGGTGAACATGCTGACTCACTGGTATGGTGAGACACTCCAATTAACGTTATTAGTTCTACCTGTGCAAGTCACAATGCCTGCACTGATAAAGCTACCTTTTTCCATCACTGAGATTCTTGTCAACCAAACTGTGTGCTCAATATAGGCATTTTTCACAGACATTTTGACTTGCAATTGCAGGGAGGTGTAAATTATGCCAACATGCACACAAATTAGATTTGAAAACTAGTGATTTGTAGCCAATAGCTTTAAAAGGTATAATGAGGACAAGTTTTTTATGAACACATCTGGAAATCCAATCCGATCCATTTTAGTAACAAAAAGTAACAAAATGCTGAACATGTAGTATATGTGTACCTACAATATCAGCTTGTGGCAACGCATCATTAACATATTTATGATTGTTTGGACAACTGAAAGCATTAAACATAAAAACCTGGTATCTGGTGTCAAAGTCTTGCATTTTGTACCCCCCAGTCATGCAGGTGCACAATTAATGTTATTGATTACACCTGTGTTTCCTGTGTCAAAGTGTGGCCCATTGTCTTTCGGTCTCTGCTTGGAATTTCTGTTGATGAAATTTAAGTTCCTTGTGTGTTAAGAGCAGCGGAAATTGTAACTTTTCACAAACTGCTTATATGCAGAAATCAGCACTATGTCATGTACATTAATTATAAAGACAAACATGACACCTATTCACATTTAAATTAATTATAATTAACATTTTGACCCTAATTAATGTTATGCTATATGCACAATATGTTGGTATTTCCTTACTGCTAATGCAGTAGGATAGATTATTAATGGATAGTGCCTTTTAGGATCATAGAAACCTTATAAAAATGCTGAATATATTATTGTAAAACATTTTGTAACACTCTTACTCTTGCAAATCCTGTTGTCAGTGGTGTAAGATAGTAAATACACAATTCAAGCTGTGTGTATTTCATCAAATACTGCAAAAGCATGAGGTTGTCTTTGGTTTCTTTTTATCCAGAAGGGAGGTATTCTCGGGGGCAGTCACATGTGGAAAACAGTATAGCTTTTATTATTGGTTTGCTGTTTATGAGCTTCCCATGTAGCAGAAATCATAAAAAAAGAAAGTGTGGGTGTGAATGTGATGCATTAGGTTCTCTCGAGTGGGAGGTGTTGGTATCTGAGTGCATTTTGTCAGATAAGATAGATTTTGCATCCCATAGTTACTGTAAAAACTATTCTGCTTTCTAATTTTCATGCAAACAAATAGTCATGGTGCAAAGGAAAAATGACAAACGATGATGAATGAACCATGATGATAAATATATTCGATATAAACATTTGCTCAAATGGCTTATGAACATAATATATATTACAATTAAGCCCGTCTATAATTGGCCTCGATCACTGAACTGAGATGAAGTACACAGTTTTTCTGGATGAATGGTGTCGTGTCCCTGCTGTGCCCCAATCGTGTATTCTCACTCCGGGGCTACTGTGCATCCTGAACCGGACCATAAATTCCCGTCAGAGTCAAGGGGTTGACGCTTCAGCTGTCAGGAAGAATCATGGGATAGCCTGGGATAGCCTGGGTAGAAACTCAAACAGGAGGATCTGGGACAGCCTGGGTAGAAACTCAAACAGGAGGATCTGGCCTCTCAGGCAAAGAGGTGGAGTCAGGATGGACTGCAGAAAGCGCAAAGTTGTCTAGAGTCCAAAGAGGCTCGGAGGTGACAGCTTTGTAGTCTGAACGCTGTATCTAAATACTGAAAACATATAATGAAATCTATGTATATGTATGAGCTTAAAGCTGACAGCATTAGCTTATTTTAGCATGAAGACAAAGTCATATATATATATAGCTCGCTGTACGACAGTGATTTAAGGGTATTACAAAATGAATTTAATGGAATTTAAAAATCATTGATTTATGTTTATATATAGCCTATATTTATTATATAGCCCGACATCCTTTAAATTTATTATTGGTGTGTTACAAATGTAAAAGAACAAAATCTCACTTAGGCAATTATCTCCAAAAAGAAAATAAAGCGTTGGGTAGAAAGGTTTCAGGTGGGTTTAGCCACATGAAAATGTATAAGTGAAAAAAGTTTTAAAAAAAAGTCTTTCTGCACTTTGGCAGCACCTCAATATTCCAAACTTTGAAGTAGGACATGATCCCAGCAGGGACAGTCAGTATCTCCTCCTGTGGCACTCTGAGATTCAAACAGTTTTTCTTAGGTGAATAATTTATGAGGTGCTGGGGGAGAACTGAGAAAGAAATAATGACATACAACAGTGTGCTGCAGATTTATTCTTACTGTATTGATCATATCCCTTCTTTTGGAAAAGACGTATCCAGTATTTGTGTTAGTTTGTTTAAGGCTCAATGATTTGCAAAATTGTAGTAAGTATTTTAGTTGTATGTGTGTGTTTCATTTTGGTGAAATTATTTGAATTGACATTTTTTCATTACTAAATAGTTCCTTCTTCTCTTTTCCTATTAAATGTTTTCTTCTACTACTACTATTTATCTATGTGTGACAAATAGAGTAAACTTCAAATTTGGTATTATAATGGAAAAGAAAACGATCAAGCCACGGATAGCATTTGGTATCCATGTGTTCAAAAATCATGTCCAGGACATATTCAGTACTCATTTTCCTCCAACGTGGTGAAGTGATGTGTGAATTTATCACATTGGTAAATTAATCACATTGACCAAATAACACTAATAATATCATGACAGTCAGCAGTCAGCTAGTCTTGCATTGCCAGACCTTCCTCCACAGTGCTGCCAAGGAGGGTCTGGCTAGTCCACACAGCAGTCCTGGATGGGAGAAAAACGTGCTCTTGTTTATTGACATTTCTTTTAACCAATCACAATCGTCTTGGGCGGTGCTAAGCGCCAGACACAATAACTGTGCCTCTGCAAAATAGCCTCAGGAAGGAACTTGTTTTGGTGGAACGTGCTTGTTCAAAAGTTGTTGTAGTCGTGCAACAAAAACTCAGATTTGCCAGATCAATTTACCCTGCAGAGATCTGAGGAGCAATTAACCATAGTCCTCAAATCGGCCAGAGTTTAGAATGCCAACACAGAGCGGAAGGTGAGGGACATCCGGCCGAAATGAGGAACATCTGGCGGATTGTCCAGCGGCACCAGAGCAATCCCCTAAATGAATCGTTGTCGATATAGACTAGAAGTCAGTGTTCCACTTACCCCCAGAAATGTAATTATTAACTGGTGCTATTACATGCTGGAACTTTATGTTTTACTATAGTTGGCTAATACTTCTTTGCTTAAATTCTGACTTAATTTTTTGTTCTCTTTTGCTCCTAGATCTCAGATTTCCAGACAGTTAAAAAAAAACCTAACGCCATTCCTGTATAATGTTCTCGAGAAGGGGGATCCAGTTAGGACCAGTGCTGACATGGGGGTCACAAACAGAACTGATAATGAGCATGAACCACAGGACCCTGTTCTCTCTAAGCTCCCCCCCACCCCCACCACTACACCTCCTACCCCCCACCCACTCCTAGCTTAACTGGACCTCCTGCCTCAGACAGGCTGCGCACTCATTGGGCTGTTTTAGAGGAAACTCTGATCACCGTGACGGACACACCGTATATAACCCAGCTCCACACCTGGGATATGAATTAGCCAAAAAGGGGTTAAGTACTGTGGTCATGGGCCCGATGACAATGCCTCACCTGGGATCATGACACTTTAACCTTCAGGGCCTCCAGTCCACAAACTGCAAAGGGAGGTTGGTGAATGAGTGGAAAAGAGTGCTCATATCTCAATAAAGTTATGGATTTTTAGAAATGATGTTGGAACACTAATTACTGTACAAATGGTACGTCAGATTGTCATTAGTCATTGTCATTTTTGCAGACTCTTTATTGTTGTTTTCAACAATAAAAAGAACTTTTTTCTCAGTTTGTAGAAGAATGAATTGACAATAACTGCCCCCCTATATGACACTTGTATGAATCATCCAAGTAAAGTTTTATTTTTCCCAAACTTTCCTCCGTCATAAAAGTTAAAATGTTCTGCCTTTAGAGAGTTATTTGACCAATCACAGCCACCACAAAACACCATAATCCAAAATGGCTTCTGATATGTCTCCCAACAAAAAGCACTTTATGGCAAACAAAGTAAAGAATACAGAGATGCGGAATTTAAAGAGACTGTGGCAGGTGATTGTGGAACAGCTTGGAATCGGGGATGGTAGGTACTGATCATAAAACAAAAGATGTACGGAAGATTAGACAGTAGTAAATATACTCTAGGCAGCTAAACAAAAGCTTCTTGCTAATGTCATTCGTTAGCCTCGTTTAGAACTAGTGCTATCCATTGCACCCACGTAATTAATTCAGACGCTAGCAGGGTTTGACTTTTAATAGAATGCAGACCTGGCCACTGGCGACTCCATTTTGTCTCGTAATGTGAATTTTGCAAAAAATAGAACGGACTCACTGTGCAAGGTTTCTGTGTGTTTTTTAAAATGCATATGAAAAATACAGACTTGGTGTTACTGGAGTTGTTGTTCCCAAGATTATATGGAGCTTCCCTACCTAAGTGTTGGAAATGCCTGCCAAAGAACTGTCAGTCATAAATGGGAGAGGAGCAATTCAGTGCAGATAACTACAAAAAGAAAGGCATCGACTAGCAGCCGTGTGCCATGGAAGGCTATAAATGACTACAACAGGTGGTTACTTAAGCAGAAATTCCTTCTCTCTCGTTACTCTGCTTATTAGATTCATTACCAGCCAGAAATAACTTTACGTGTCATACCAGTACATGCAAATATTAGCAGCTACTTCAGCAAGAAGGGCTAACCCCAATATACTTTCCAGAGAGTACTTTGCAATTAACTAATGAGTTGTTTCCTGTTTCTTGTCCTTCTTTTCCAAACTGCTGACTCACACTCATGAGCAGAAAATGGATTATACGACAGTAACACAAACTAGACATGCCAGTTCCATAAGCTTGCTACAGAGGAGAGTTATCAGTTAAGTTCGGAAAAGCTGCGTAACTTCAGGGCTGAGAATACATTTTGGATTTTGGCTGAGAGGGAAAATGTATTTCACAGCTGAAAACCACTTTGCAGGATTTGGGAACTAGGCAGGTTGTCAGAGTGCCATGCATAGAGTATTTGAATAAGCATGCAAAACTGACAAAATTCCAGGAGACCACACTCCAAGAAAGGGATTTTAAGTGTCACACACTATGTTAACAACAAATATGAAAATGTTGTTGTAGTTGATTTTCTGTATTGTGTTATTTTCATGATATGGAGTAACACAACTCCAGCCCTATATGCACAAACTCATAGGCATAGAATTCCTTAGTGGCTTCCTGCACAGGGATGGAAGAGTGCCAGTTGAGGCTCAAGTCTTGCACAAACAATGGTTCCCCTCCTTGGACCAACCAAGCTCTCAGGAGCAGCCAGTAACACAGTCACTACAGCCTGTATGATAGCATCTCCCACTGAAAACACAGCTAATCTTTTTGGCCTGGCTCCCTCATACTCACAGGCCAGACTCAACGGTGGTCAAACAAAGCGGGGAGTAACTGTCTCTGGAGCTAAGCTAACAGACGGCTCCTCTCACTCGTGCCCTGAGCTGCGGGTTAGACGGGGGGCTTGGGTTTCAAAGGCGAAAAGGGAGGCAACGCTGATGGCATCTGCCTTCTCTCTGGTGGACGACGCAGGGATTCAGTTCAAAGGCCGAGCGGCTGAAGTACATCAATTAGCGAGGGAAAGAGCTCGCTGACTTGCCCGTTTGCCAGCTAACTCTCTATGACCTCAGAGCATTACATTATGAGGCATGATGAGAGTGTTGCGCACTGGTCAGACAATGTCAATAGCCCCCTTGCAAATGGGCTGGTATTGATGGACTGGCTTAAAGGGCTGTTCCTGCAAATGGATGCAAAGAATAACAACTCATTGCTTAGTATTGAAAGGAGACGCAGAATCGCCAACCAGCCTACAGGGTGAGCAGACTTTACCAGCTGTTCACATGCCTTCTGTGCCATTGTTTCAACAGGTCTCCATTGTAACACACATTGAGAATAGGCCCTCTGCAGCTTATCACCTGACAGCACATGGTGATTTAGATTGGAGTGATCTGAAGGTCCATCCTGATTGATTCTGTCCTCATTCAGGAGAGTGATGGATTAGCCTCTGGTGTTGTATCCCTATCTGCCAGCCAGACAGAGCCACTGATGGGGACTTAGAGGGGGCGCTGGCCTTGACCCAGCAGCAGACGATAGGAGACCTCTCGTCTGGCCAGTGAGGTGAGACGTTGACCCCGTTGGCCTCTGTCTGGCCCTCTGTGTTTTTATTCAACTCTTCAAGTGCAAGTGCCAAGCATCACTGCGTAAGCATTAAGACAGGCATTTCTCAAAAGTGACTTTCATTGCACAAGGAGTATGAAAATCAAATCCAAATCAATCAGTTTTTTTTAAGGCAGTCTGAGTTTTTTTGTTGTTGCAGCGTCGCTTTGATGTTGCAGACTGAAAACGATACGGTGGAACATCGCTATCATTTCTATCACACTGCCTCTGGGAGTCGGGGATGTAGCCAGCGATAACACAGAATGAATCCAATCATCAGCAAGTGTGACTGTAGCCATGGCAACCTTCATGACAATGATCCACCAATATTAGTTTTTCCTGAAGTGTCTGAGCCTAGAACAAAGCGTATTTTGTTACAATGAAAATTAGACTCTTGAATAACAACAACCAGCAGAATTTGTGGTGGTGGTGGTGCTGGGGGGGTTAAAGTGCCTGGCTCCAAGAGAAACTAATAGGATATTGATGAATGTCAGTGTTGATGAGTGAGAAGACAGGCACCGCTGCGCTGTATAATTGGTTATATGGGGTCTATCATTAAAACAACAGATAGCAAGGGGACTGAAGCTTTGGCTGGATGCAGGCAATAATATGATAGCCATTAAGCCACAGTGGGTAAAGAATACAGCCATGTCTGGCTCAGCCATTAAGGAGAGCCTTTGTTACCCAAAACCTGTTTTATCCTGTTGATTCACAATTTATGTAGTTAATATGAAACTTCTTCCAAAGGCGTGTCATCCGGAGTCAAAATCATTTGACATGGGCTTTGTGAGACAATTTCAGATTCTCTAAACTTCCCATATCTGTAAGTCCTCTTTAGTATTTTAGATAGTGCTGAGATGATTGGTCAATTACATAATTTGTCAACTGACAACATTACAATAATAGTCATTTATCAAGCACTTGTTCCAGCCTCACCAGCTTCAATGTCTGCTTTGCAATTTGATT
Organism: Gymnocephalus cernua; assembly: GCA_023631565.1. Taxonomy (NCBI): domain Eukaryota; kingdom Metazoa; phylum Chordata; class Actinopteri; order Perciformes; family Percidae; genus Gymnocephalus; species Gymnocephalus cernua. The sequence continues at coordinate 7,105,745 of CM042447.1, read as the reverse complement.
GGTTCAACAAATATTTATATTTCAAGATATTAGGCTCTGGGGGGGGGAGACAGAAAAAGCTTACCTTTTTTGGCTGAATTCAATAATCATTGTTATCAAGCAGTTTCAGCAGTTCTTGAGGAGTTGATTGTTAGAATCAGCTGTGTTGGAGCAGGGAGAGCTCTAAAGCATGCACGACAAGGGAAACGTTGAAGTAAACAAGTATGCAGTAATTAAAAGAATTGATTCATATTAGGTGCAGGCCTGATTTTAATTATAGTGTTATGAAACTGTTCATCAAAGAGACAAAATGTTAAGCCATGTAATCCAGAAATAATGAATGTGGATGATAAATGAAGTGGACACTCATAGCAGTTCACTTTACAATGTAGTGGATGCACAATCTATTGTTTTTCAGACCTTTAGTTAGATCTCCTTTTGAATCCACTTCTCAGGTCTCTTACAGAGCCTTTTATTTTGAAATTAAGTACAGATAATAGATTTGACCTGTTTTCATCTGATCACTGAACTTAATGGGCATCTGTAATATGTTGTGGGTTACATTTGAATTGTGATTATTGTGAATATATAAATGTAGTTGATATAGTAGGGAAATGAAGTCAACATTGTCCGAAATGGGTTTTGTAAGATACACAAATAAGTCATCCAAACCTCTCTACAATGCAGTCAATGTGCAAAATATGAGAAAATATTAGAAAATATTCTTTGAAGTGATTTTAAGCTTGAGAATTCTTTAGTTTGGGGAATCAGTAGCAGAGAATGGCTCCTACCCGGATTTATATAATCAGCAAATCCTGTTGTCCTCTCTCTACAATATTTATGATTGTCTGACTTGGCTGAAAGCAATAAATGAAACGTGATTTACAATTGATCCCTATAATGTTGACAAATGGGCTGGAAGGCTTTGTCCATCCATACGTGTGTGTGTGTGTGTGTGTGTGTGTGTGTGTGTGTGTGTGTGTGTGTGTGTGTGTGTGTGTGTGTGTGTGTGTGTGTGTGTGTGTGTGTGTCCCACAAAATGTAAGAGAATCCTGAGATTCCCACTTTTGACACTCGCATGAATTATTCTCAACAGGTTGCTCTCCACACCCAAGACCCTCCGGACTAGCATTACTGTCTAAACACAGGAGAGGGTAATTGAGCATTGCTGATTGTGTGTGTGAATCCGTGCCAGTTAAGCATGTGTGTGTTTGTGTGCATGCACATGGGCCTCATCCCTGGCTGTGTGTGTGGAATGCTGCAGTCATGGTAAGCAGTTTATTCTGAAGGTTGTTGTTGGTAGTTTGCTCCTTCATGTGCTAAAATAAAAAGTCAACAACAGTGTGAGACTGAGGATCAACGGTCCTGTCTGAGGTGCCACACATGCACGTGTACACACACATGCAGACACAAACACACGGGTCTTACACCACGCCTGGTGTTGTGCATGTCACCGACACTGAAAGTCATCACCACCTGTTTGATACAATAAAAAATCTAGTGTTACTGTTGTGGAAGTTATTGGAGATAGAGTTTCATTGTGTCTGTGTGTGTGTGTGTGTGTGTGTGTGTGTGTGTGTGTGTGTGTGTGTGTGTGTGTGTGTGTGTGTGTGTGTGTGTGTAATAGTAGTGCAGGTGCATGCAGGGAAATAGTCAGACGTGTGTAATAAAATTGATAAGGAAGCATCTGTCTGCACTTTACAGTTTTTTAATTTCATTGTCTTTTGGTGGGAGATAACCAGGAAGCCATTTATTGAGTTTTTGCAGAGAAAAAAAGGTTAATGAAGAATATGACTTGTAATTCTGCAGAAATTAATTGTCTATCCAAAATAAAGGTCACGGCAGGCCTGCCAGCTTTGCTCACAGACAGAAAATGAATTGCTGTGAGAAGAGAATATCTTTTTACAGAGAAAGTCCATGGCGGAGGTTCTAGGGGATGGTTACCCTTAATGACTTAATCCAAGTTCAGTTTCAGTGGTTTTAGCGCTTGTGTGTGTGTGTGTGTGTGTGTGTGTGTGTGTGTGTGTGTGTGTGTGTGTGTGTGTGTGTGTGTGTGTGTGTGTGTGTGTGTGTGTGTGTGTGTGTGTGTGTGTGTGTGTGCGTGCGTGTGTGTGTGTGTGTGTGTGTGTATAATCCTCGCTGTGAGATGGGAGCCCAGAGCTGACCTCACTGTTTGGTTTCACAGGGTCTCCGGGGGCCCAGGGAGGTTCTGGGGCTGGTCCTTACAGCAGAGCGGTCTAAAACACTGACATGCAGGACGGGGTCCGCGGGGACCGCCGGCCCCAGCTCCTGTTACCGGTGGGTTAGTCACGCTCTGTGAGATTTATGTGTGGAACAGTAGTGAGGGTGTGGGTTGCACGATACCACCAAAGTGTCGCAATATTAATCCCCTGCAGTATTGAACTTGTAATGACAAAGATGCCCAAGTATCATAGCTTTGTCCATGTATCTACTGTGAGAATCAAAACAATGGAAGTCATTGTCAGCCCAGTGTCAGTACAAATACATCAACCCTAGAAAGTACTATCTGTGGTGAAGTGATTTTAAAAGATAATTTACTAAATTCAACTTCAGCCCCTGCATCACTTTTTCCTAGAAACAATTTCTGTCTCCAGATATACTAATTTATGCAAGGAACTTTAGCACCGAACTTTAGCACCGAACTTTAGTACCGTTTTAGCCCACTGCCACAAATGGCCTTTGGTGATAAAAAAAAAAGAAGTAAGCATAAGCAAAGAAGCTGAATTCTTCTTTTGTGGTTGTCAGGGATGGAAGAAGTATCAAAAGTAAAAGGACTAATTTTGCAAAAGTGGCCTCCGTGGCCATCTTGTTTTATGTGTAAAATCCTGATCTGTAAAGTAACTTTACTTAGTAAATGTATTGTATAAGTTAAGTGTAAGTTGAATAAAATGGAAACACTCAAGGAAAGTACCTCAAGTTTGTATTTACATACAGTGCAGTATAATTCGTTACATTACACGGCTGGTGGTTTGCTATTGTTATGACATACTGTGTCTAAGTGTCTAATCAGGTTTTTTGAATTTCTTTTTTTTTTGAAGGAAAGAAAGAAGCTTCTATATGCTTCCTCTCTACACACACACCAGCACTATCAATTTCTAATGATATCAGCAGTGTCTTCTTGCTTCTGAATGTGGTAAATAACAACGGTCAGTACCTGATTTTGAATCATTGATTGTATAACCCCTGTAGTGTTTGCTACGCTTTGGTACAAATGGCATTGGCAATAACATACTTTCAAATAAAGTAGACGTCAGTGTCAACACGTTCTCAAACATCGTAAATTCCTTCATTAAATTCTGCGGACATTTTATCATCGACACAACTTCCTGTCCAATCTTTGATCGGAATACATTCTTCCAAAATATCCTCTTTATTGTTTTTACCAAGCAGTGATTCAGATGTTGTTCAGCAGGCGCTTTCACGCAGGTTACGACCAACAAAAAATCTGACAAGGTATCTTTATGTGGAGACCACACAGCTAGATAACTGAGATGTGTGGTGGTCGTTTTTAAAGCAAGCACTTGTCTTGGCTGACATTTGGACAGGCCGCTGGTTAATGTGTTGTTTCACACTGTTTAGCGTTGATAGGGTGGGCTCGTGGTGGTGTGGATGGAGCCAGGCGGGACCACCTCTCTGGTGGCTGACCCTGGGTGCTCGGGGCAGGGGGACAGGTGGAGAGGGACCCCCCCATACTTAACCATGGACCTCCAGTAGAGAATACTTAGTCCTGTCTCCCCAGGTGAAATATCACATTGGGATTTCTTATGCATTAATTAAGTTTTTTTTATGTTGATTTGTTTATATTGTGGCATTCACATGTCTTTGCTAATTTCAGGCTTTTTCCACCAAAATACAAATATTTCCATACATTTAAAACATCTTTTTTTCAGACATTAAACACCTATTGGAAGCTGGATTTCCCAACTGCAAGTGTCGGCTAAACAAAAGCTGTGTTATTGCACCTCATTCTTTGTGTAGGAGGTTTTAGCATCCCCGTGCTACATTGTAGAGACATAAGGGCTGCACACACGCCCCTGCATGGATGCAGACCACAAACAGGCAGCATAAACAATGCCGAGTCTGCCTTGTGTTTTATCTCCTTGCCACCCACAGTTTACACCAGCGGGGAGCTGAAATCTTGCGCTGCCCGGGGTTCATCTGTAAGCCCCCAGCTAATCACCATACCGGAGCCCATCACAGAGCATGGCTCCAGCCCCATTACTACTAAACCACCCTCTGGCTCCCACTCAAATTATCAAAACACAAACTGTAACTTTAAACTGCTAATAGACGTTATTTCAGTTTCCCACCCAGCCCAGTTCCGCTGCTGGCTGAAAATCAAGCCAGCTTTGTCTGTGTGTTCGCCTCTTTGGAGAACTTCCGACATTGTTTTAAAGGAGCAAGCAGTGCCGATGTTTGAGACCCTCACGCTCATTTGGACATTCTTTGTGAGTGAGGAGTTCCTTTGGGGGCAATGTTTGAGTTTTGAGTCATGCTCATTCTCGAATGGAAAGAAGACAGTCTAGATGATGAACAATAGGAGGGAATGGAGTCATCTTGGACCAGTGATTCCCCTCTTTTCCACCGTTTGGCACTTAAACACCAATGTCCAGGACTGACCTGCTTGACCCATTCTTAACAGTGCTTGGCAAAGGAATGCAAATCTTTACTCTCTGCTGCGGAGGCCTGTTAGCAGCCAAAATTCATAATTATAATCTTTATTTAGTCCTGATTCCAGAGCTGTCCTCGATGCTCCTCCCACCTTCTCTGTACTGGATTGAGGAAGATGAAAGGCGACATCAGTGGTTGTTGGTTGTGTTTGTCGGACATGTTTTCCCTGATTGCCTCTCCCCGTGTGGTCCCCGCTGGCCTGCTTTCAAAAACGGCCTCCTGAGCCCCCTAGAAAGAAGACGCTCAACACGGCAGCTGAGTTTGTACGTGTCAGACTACTGATCTCACCAGGAGCACCACAACATGAAGAAGAATTAGCCCACCACGACCACGTACACAAACCCACCGTGCACTGAAACAGGCAGCACACAGTGTCAAGTTGATCATAGTGTCATAAAAATGTGGATAATCCCACAGGCTGAAGAATTTTCTTGACTAATGGAGGCCAATTTAAATTCAAATTTGAAAATGACAAAATATCAAGGAACGTGGACCGTATGCGACTGCAGCAATGTTAGTATGACAGCACTGATTTTGTGATTTGCAGATGTCTAGGCATTTTTGAATCCGTGAATCATCTAATCAATGCTGCCACATCACAACAAATAACTAACTAAAAAATGTTTTTTCTTCTATTATCATGTACACAAGTTTAATGGCTCTCTCATAGGTATGCATGAACTAGAAACCACATGTTTTACTTCGACTCCCTTTAAGTAAAACTTAAATTCCTCCATAACTCAAATCCTATTAGCTCACTACTTTTAAAGAGTACACCTTGTGGAATGCCCAATCCTATTATTTAGTTTCATCAGGATGTACATTCAGGAGACAAGGAGACAAATGCCTTCTATCTGCATGTAAATCTAATCCTTTTTTCACATTCAGCCATTCCAAATGCTGAAAAGGAAAGAAATATGTTGAGGTCAAGTTGTTTTTATGATGAGATCATAAATTCAATTCAATTTGCCATGCTTGGCTTAAAATGACATCCCATTTAGTTGAAGAAATGTTACACAATCTATTTTTTTTCATATTTCAAATAATGGTTTAGCATGAAACACCAGAGCTAACAAGGTACCTGGTGGGTAGCATGGTGTTAACGTCACTCAACAGAATATGCTTGTAAAGGCCTGGGTATATTCTTTCAACATTTGTCATCTCATTTGGACATATTTTGCTTGTCAACAAAATGTTGGTAGATGCAGAGGAAAGAGGTCTGGCATGGTGGGTAATAAGGGAGGGCCAACCTGGGTAAACACAACAGGGTCCGGGGTTCAAACGGGGTTCAAACCCAGGAAACCTTTGGTAAGGTCTCGCTCTCCTTTTGTCTTTCTACTCTCTGTTATTCTGTCTCTTCTTCTATTTGTCAAATACTTCTGAAATCACTTTGGTCCCCAAGGGTCACAACTCTCCCTTTACCTCATCTGCCTTTTCTCACATACACTATACGCTGAAACTTTTCAATTACATTGATACAGTACTCTACAGAGTTGTATGACAAATGATGAGTGTATCTGCATATAAGTGTGTACGTGCATGTGTTATTGAAACCATTGTACTAGGTGAGTTATATCCACAGAGACACTCCTGGACAGAATGTGTGGAATTTCAAAACCCTTCTCCCCCTGCAAAAGATGATTTGCACCCATGCAGCCAGCTTTATATCACGAGAAGAAGTCTTCACTTCACTCCACTGTGCCCCCGGAGTTAAAGTTACATGATAAATGACAGGGCAATCAGATCGACTTTCCATTGCAGCGAGCCACTGCCGCCCTTGACACGGTGCTGGAGGAAGAGTCGTTTTGCAGGCGGGCCAAGAGGACATCCAGATAAAGAAAAATCGGATATGGAATGTAACAACAGATAACAACTGATACAATACATTTCTTTATGTTATCGTGCTTTATCTCTTCGGAATAAATCGATCTTCATAACCTCATTATCTGGAGAAGAATATGAAGAAGTGCGAGGAGGGGTTTTGGTGGTGGGTTGGGGTGATGGGGTTAGAAGGGATAGGGATGTCACTGCTCTGCAGAGCCTTCATTGAGCACTTGATGGATGCTCTGTAACCAATGGAGATAGAGTGCCCCCATAGCCACAATGAGCACACAATCTTCTCAGCAGATTAACTTCCATTGATTTATAGAGATTTACCTCAGGAAGAAAACAGCTGGCAAAAGGACAAATACCAGAACTGGCAAGGGATAAAGTCAACAGGAAAAATACTGGCTCATTTGTTAAAAAGATGATTCTCATCACCGTAAAGCAGATAGAGGATAGAATTACTGAGCAGGCGGTGTGCTTTTTCATAAAAATCACTTAAAGCTACAAAATAAAACATTTTTTGGCCACTTGGGGGCTGCAGAACAAGTTGGAAACACAACATTGACATCATCTTATAAAGTTGATTGCCCAATAGCTTAGCAACCATAACTAGGTACAGCAGGTTTCTCAACATGCTGCAACGGTGTTCATTACTCTGTAGGAGTGATACACAGCTTCTAAACGGTTTAATGTCTTATTTAGCCTGTCCAAAATCAAAAATAAGCAAAAGTGTAAGGAATGGATTAAACAGTGTGTTTATCTGCTCTAACATATGCTGCAAACTTTAACACGCCTGGCTACCTAGCTTACATTACCTCCAAGGCCAAGGAGCACATTACACTTCACAAGTAGCATTAGAAGCCAGTCCTGGATGCTTTTAGAATTTAGTGTAACGTTAGTATTTTTTTTCCCACTCTTAATCGGATTTTGGGAAAAATACTTTTCAACAAGCCTAGCCAAGGTGACCCAAGATAGCAAACTGTGTTTAGAAACCAAACATATTGGTTAGCGCACATCCTAAAGGCCATTTATTCTGTAAGTTAAGCAGCTGTTATTAGGTGTAACTAGCGAAGAGCAGGAACAAAATGCTTCAACCTTACTTTCATGTCTTCTATATTGATGATCAACTTTTGAGGATAGTGACTCATTGCCTGGAACACGTATATAAACTGTCATATGGCAGTCTATGGGAGCAACATTAGCATTTATTTAGCTTTGTGTATTTACACCTGATGAATATAAGTCCAATACTCTTTCTCCATTTAGCTTTGTTTTGGTCTCCACCAACTCCTGGGGAAAATATCTCATTAGCTGCTACATGCTCCACTATGTTCACCAGATAGTTGCTAAATTTGTCTGCAGTTTGGTGCTTGGTAAGTAGCGGAAAGTGGGTTTATCAGAGCTTTTCCACTCTCTGCTTTTGTTGGAAATGACAGCAAAGACAAAACTGCAATAAAAAACTGTTGAAAGAGCCTAAAGGAGAATAGCAGAATTTGGTGGGTTTGTCACCAGGAGTGACTATTGTCACATTGCCCTTTGTCATTTGAGTCACTGTGTATATAAAAAAATATTGATTAGTGTGTCTTTAACTGGTATAAAGGGCATGCCTGCTCTATAAAACCAACACATTTCTAATATTCTTATAATGTGTAATGACCTTGCTGCTAAGTACTGATTTCACAATTTTATCTGGGACACTTATAAACCTCCCAGAGGTTAGAGATGTCTGGGAAGGCTGAATAAGTATGACTCACACGGAGGAAGATATTAAGTATAGATCTTGTTGAAATCAGCAGAGAGGAGATAATGATAGAGTCTGATGGTAGCTATTGAGTAGAAATCTATAAGGGATTTTTATTAGGACACAGGCAGAAAAGAAAATTCTCTTTGTTCAGCCAAATAATCTCTCCCTTCTCTCTCCCATGTTTCTACTGCTTCCCCTCCACCATTAACACCCCTCCATTAAAGTGAAATATCAGATGTGGTCTAACATGAACATTAACAGAGCTCCCATGACATCAGCTCTCTTGTTTGGCCAAAAAAGCCTGAATCTTTGGCACAAAAACATCAACTCAGTAAGTCTCTTATTTATGTGGGCTTATACAGTGAAAGTATACTGTCTACTGTAGCTAAGTAGCTTTTTAGTGTATTGTTATTCCTTGAAAGCTGGAACTTTGAGTACATTTTCTTTTATGTACATTTTGACTGAAGTGGTGTACATTTAAAACTGCATCCATAACTGACTAGTACAGCTTCCAACTCTCCATAAACATCAGACATTGACAGTGTGATTATTTTGCAGTACAGTTTAGTCAGCAAAGTGCACACTTTATTGTGTGCTTTTTGTCCAATAAAGAAAAATGTTTTTTTCTCCTTTTACGAGAGAAAGACCACATCCAGTAGAGTTCCATTCATAATAAAATATACTTTATTAATAGTTAGTTAATAAAGTATATATGCATGTATTTCTGCTGCTTTGGTTGGACACTACTGATGTTTCCATTATGCATCATGAGGTAATAAATAAGGCAGGTTGTTATTCTACCATGTATTTTTGTTTTCCCAACCTCCAGACAAGTCAGGACAAGTCCAGTCATGTCGTGTCACTTGGGAGACTTGCACTGAGTGATATTATCTCGCATTATGTATGGTGTCGCATTATGTCAAGTTAAATTAGTCCAAGTCACATGCAATGATCTTTTTGTTACAGAATGTTGCATTATTTCAATTAATTAGTCACTTAATCACATCTCATCGAGTTGCATCACAGAAATTCACTTTGGCTGTGTCTGAAAACTCTCGGCTGTATCTTAAAGCTCTCCTTATTTAGTGTGAAATTACATTTAACAGACATAAAAAGTTACATTACTACACCTAAAAAACACACACACACACACACACACACACACACACACAAAATGATGAACCAAAAGCTTACAAAATCTCAATATAGAGTAAACAATGTGGCAGTTATTTAGGAAATAGGGAATGGGGAAATGATTTTGGACACAGCCTTACATGTCACGTCTCATCAAACACACAGAAAACACCAACCCATTACATAAAACACAAGTACAACACATCAGTTACTCTAAAATGAAATATTTCAAAAGATGATCTGTACTCAAGTTGTTAGACAGCAGTGGATTTTGCTAAACATTTGGGAAAGCCTGTTTTACTACATACATGCATCCATCTCCACCCTTTAGTAATAGGCTGTTATGGCCCAGAGCCTCTGATCAGAAGTCCAAAGGGACCTATCAAGCATTCAGTATGTGTTCAGTAGCTCATGCAGTAGTTTTCTCCTGTGGATGCAGCCTTGTATTAGATGCAGCTGCAGTTGTGTTTAGGTGCGCCTCTCTTGGCCTTGTGTGTAATAATGTTACACGGCTACTGCTCGACAGATGTGCACCTCTCTCCTTCTGACTTACACACACATGCATACAAATGTGCATGAAGAGAGAGAGAGAGAAAAAGAAGTCTCCTTTCCCTCCTCCCTCCTGAATATCCTTCCACACCTTGTTGATGGGACCGGAACTTTCCTGTGTTTCGCCGGGGTGGGCCCTGCTTGACTCATGGGGCTGAATGAGAGGGGTCGTGACCCGCGCTATGAACTGCTTCCTGTTTCTGTTGAAGGGGTCTTCCGAGGCCTGTGGTGATCACAGGAGAGGCTGGCAGGCAGCCGGATTGCATCCGGTTGGAAGTGATGCTGCCACAGTAAAAAAAAAAAACATACATCAACGGAGCAGTAGCTGGAATAGGAGAGAAGGGAGATAGTGAAATGCGATTATTTACTGCTATGAAGGCTACAGGGAGAAATATGTTCACTGTGTCAGATGTAGAGGAGGAGAGACTCTGTTAGACTGGGGGCTCCATGCGGCTTGAAGGGGGCTGTTTTCCTTTCTTGCCCCTCCAGACGTTTTAGCAATATTGCTGCTCTCCCAGATCTCATCAATTGAATCGGTGAGTAGAATCTAGAGAAAGTGCACTCAGAGAGCGCAGACCTCCGTCAAGGTCAACAAAAGTAAAAAATGATTTGTGTATCCCCTCTGTGATTCGGATCTGCTCCAAACATGTAATGGGTTCGTCCTTGGCCCATGCTACACCCTTCCACCGAGTTTCATGGAAATCGGGCTAGTAAGTTTTCGTAATCCTGCTGACAAACAGTCAAACGAAGTAACACAGGAATGATGTAATACAAAATACGAAAATGAGACCCAAGAAATACAAAGCACTGTCTGCTTGTGACCTCACTGTGTGAACGTTATATGAGTTGTGAGCAGTTCAACCAAAGAGAGATCATCCCTTCTTAGATTGATTTGAATAAAGACAAATATAATGAGGCCAAGGGTACCTAAAAACACAAGTTACATGACTCAAAAATCTAGACTCGTGAGGAACAAGTACCTGTTTTTTAAGGTACTTTTAAAACTGCAAAATTTGCTTCATCGTTGATGCACAATACAAAGCAGGTGGACAGGAGTTGCCATCCTGAATATAGGTTTGTGCAAACCCATATTTGTCACGTGCCTGTTAATTCTAAAAGTATGGAGAATAACAAACACGTTATCATCGCTTCTGGAAAGTCGACTCTTAAGAGACCTGTCGTAAATCAAAATCCATCACGAGTACGATGTTTTTACCGGCTCCAAATATATAAAACTTGTTGGTCACATACAAGGTCTTAGATTCGAAGTTCAGAAAATCTTTGTAAGTGTTGGAAAAGTGTTATGTTCAAGCCAATAATGGGGCACTTTGCAGCAGACAGATTGGATCTTTAAATTCACAGTGCATACAAGGTTTATCTCTTATCAACAAAACCAAGTCACATTAAGCGATTTGTCTTTCAATGGCTCCTCTGACCTCCTTATGCCCTGCTGACAACTGTCATGCGCTGATTTAGGATTATTTTTAAATCAGGAGCTGTCGAGGTTTGACGGGACGAGGATGGGGTACCCGTGTCCCTGGAGGCCTTGTAAATCTGAACAGTTTACTACATAGAGGGGGAGGAAATAGCCCTGTGCTCTGCTTCTCCAAGCCCGGCGTAATCCCACCACTTCCTCTCCTCCGCTCTGCTGGCCGGGCTCAGGCCGTAATGCATTTTCTGTAACTAACAGCCGTTGTTTCCCGATTGTCACGCTCCCATCCCTGCCTCTTGGAATGTGTGTATACTTGTGTGTGTAGCAGTGGGATAGGGTGTTGGGGTTTAGAGCTCTCTGCTGGCTGGAGAGCTTTGGAAATGGAGAAAAAAAAGAGACTGGTAGTGGAAGGTCTGGAATTGCAGTTAATATTAACACCACCCTCCTCCATTACCGTTTACCACCCCCTCCTCCTCCCCACAATTCCTTGCCCTATGACTGAGCTCTGGCAGCCAGGCGGGGTGCTGCAACCTGGGCCTCCTGCTTCCGTCACGCTTGCCCCCTCTCTGTCTCGAAACAAGAACACATGGATGTCAAGTCCTCTTGTGCTGGTAGTGTCCAGCCCCTTTCAACAGCTTTTACTCCGTTTATTTAGCCATGCCCCCCGCCCCCATCTCCACATATAGGGGGCATGACAGGCCGAAACACACACATACTCAACACAGGATGGCACACCAAGCGCGGTTTTGGCAGCAGTCAGAGGGCAATCAATTCACACTCTTCTCTCTCAGTAACATTCTTCACAACACTTCCTGACAGGTCCAAGTCAAGTAGCTCATGTGCTCCACAGCACTTAGTGATGCTGACTAGGAGGTCAAATCCCTCAAAGGAGTGCAACAGGTTTTTGGGAGATAAGCCAACTTTGCCCCTTAAAGTGATGAGAGCATCAACAATAAAATTCACCTGCCCCCTGCTGCTGATGTTAACATTTTACTGAATGTTAAGTGATAAAACATGTTTCTGGTTTTACAGTCATGATGTGTAGTTTTGTATGTGATCATAGCATCTTTCAAATAATTCTGATGGTGTACATTTTTGTTTGTTGAAAAATGAGACAATCTTTGTGAGAATTGTGTACATAAAACAGTTTTCTCTTTTTTAATATTACCACTGCCTGATGCCAATGTAATAGACATTCAAATTTTACAGATACTGGCTTTAAGTGATGAGAGCATGGACAATTAAATGCACTGGGCACAATGCCACAATTTTTATTGAGCTCTTCACCGTTTGTTAAAGAAATATTTTGTTGATTTAAATCCAGCTCTGTGTCATAGTTGTGTGGGCAGATGAACGATGTAAGGCTTCCCTACATGGCCACAGCACATGGAGCTTCCAGCTGAGCGTTTCATGTAATCCAGCAGGTCTCAGCAGACCTCGGCTGCTCTGAGCTCCATGCACTGGCGCCACGGAGGGAAGCCAAACAGCGTTCATCTACACACTGCCCAAACAAAGATGACACAGAGCTGGATTCAAACTGGCAAAGTATCCCTTTAAGTGTTAAAAGATGATTTGTTGTCATCACCATTACAGGTGACTATTATCAAAATAAAATACAATAACCCTAGTCAGAAATAGATTTTGGTGTTTTAATTATATGACTGGAACTTCCAGAAAATCACATTCAAAGCTGATTTGGCCAAGTTTATTACTAGAAATGTTTTAGGGGAGTAATCAAGTAATATTCATCTATTGAGCAGAAGAATGATATCACTTGATTTCACTCCATTTATGTCAATCCTCAAAATGTATATATATATATATATATATATATATATATATATATATATATATATATATATATATATATATATATATATATATATATATATATATATACATATATGTATATACAATTATATACTTCCAGTAGGGGGCACCAAAGTCAGAAATGTTTAAATCCTTTAAATGTACAGTACTTGACTCTCTCAGAGACACTCCTGTCAGACAAGGGCACATTTCAATTAAACATTACTCACAAACAGTTTTTTAGATGTAGGTATATATGAACATCACTTTACAACATCCAAATCACAACACAGCAGTAAAAGCAGCCTATATTGTGATTTATAATCAGTTGAGAGGCACCCCAAACACAACAGAGACTCTGCAATTATATTCATGATTATAACATTAAGGATTGGCTGAGATAATACTAGTGATTCATTATTACTAAACATAGCTTTCAATGACAAAGCGTTATCATGGAGCTCCAGCCAGAAAGCCATTAATCTAAAAGGGACACACACAGATGATGGTGAACACATTCTCATCTCCTCTCATGTAAAGTTGACCAATCCTGACGTATTCCTTTAATCATGACTTTAAAAGAAACAACAACAACAAACGTGGCAGGAATGAAAGATAACTTCTATACTTCAAAGCTGTCTGGATGCACTGTGAACTCTAATAATCTTCTCACCCCTGTGGCACAGGAGGTGAGGCTCTCTTGTATGACCTGTGTGTTTTCACTAAAATAGATCCTGGCTGGCCACGCTGACCCCTAAAGAGGGGGATCAACGCAGGTCCTCCGCAGGTTGTCACAGGGAATCAGAGCACCGAATCCAGAGCTGAAGGGTAAAGGTTGAAGGGTGTGCGAGGTAGCCTATGACCTCCCAATTTGGCTTGGGCGTAACAGCCGAGCTCTCAGGGGGAAACCCCTGTATGACCCGGCTCGCCCTGTGTGCAGTGCCACACTGCCTGCACAAAGATGGAGGAAGAAAAAGAGACGTAAGGAGGCAAGGGTACAGGGTAGAGGCAGATTTTAATGGGAGACAAAGGTTCTGTGGTGTGAGCGCACTGGGACTAATTCCACTTTAGTTCAAGTCTAGGTTAAATGTGTTGGGAATGAGTCAATGCTGGCCGCAGAGAGTGTGACTAACAGAGCGGGTCAGTAACATGGAGCCCTTTTCTGGCTGCTTTCAGACCAAAAACAGGCTGAGCGGAGTGTTAGCGAGGCCTCTTTGTGCAGAGCGAAACATATGAGATTAATCCATCATCAGTTCAGTATTCCCTCTCAAACCTCGACGGTAACGAAGGGTACTTTAAGGGAAAAGGCGGGGGTGAAACTAAGTGGAGCGTGGGATTGTGGAATAAAGAGAAGAGAGACTTGACTTTATAGTTAGTCCGACTTCTGAAATGTTGATTTCAAACATTCAGGTGGCTGCTAACTTGTGTTCTTTTGCAGAAATTGAAAAGATAAGCACAAAACAATTGCTAGAAAGAAGCCATTTGCAGGTATGTAGGAAAGAGTATGACCATGGAAAGCAAAAAATTTGCTTTTCCTGATTCTGCAAAGACAGAATAAACCAGTCAGCAAATGGTCCCAGGAATGATCGTACATGACTCTGAAGCCCAAAATCCTCACAGACAAAGCCAACATTTGTGTTTGTGTCTGTTACACAAAAGACCAAACAGAATATTGTTGAGAGTTGCCGCCTGTAACAAGCTGCCTTATGCACACACACACACACACACACACACACACACACACACACACACACACACACACACACACACACACACACACACACACACACACACACACACACACTTATACAGGATTGCTCACTAAGCTTGGATCAAGATGAATGAGAAAGCCTTGATGATCACTGTGCTCTCTACATGGAAACCCTCGTACACAGACTTCAGACTTCACTTTTTTTTAAAGTCTAGAAAGAGCAGTTTGAACCATTTTCACACTATCAGGGCTTACATATGTTTTTCTCTGTCTGCAGTTCTGTTTTGTTGTCTCTCGCAGTCATTCAAAGTGTAGTTTTGTAAATTTGAACATCTGTAAGGATGGAAAAAGGGAACTGCAGTAAGAATCCTGGCTAGAATGCAAATTTAATAAGCATACGCACACTGACATAAATGTCTTGTCATTCATCGGGATTTTGCATTAGCTGCTGAAGCCAGAGCTAGAGCTTGGTGTAGATCAGATACCAAAACAGGGAATTCCACACATTCTGTCCAAGATCGTCTCAATTAGGGTAGGGTATCTTTCTTTGCCTGCACAGTTGACATGCAGCCAGCAGAGACTCCAGGACGCTACTGATCCTGGTAACTGGTTTCCAATCTTTATGCTAAGCTAAGCTAACTACTACATATTTATTTTTATTTCTACAGTTTATTTTAGGGTTTGCAGTAGCTCAGTCTGTGGGGACTTGGCTTGAGTACTGGAGGGTCAACGGTTCAAGGCCTTCAAGACCAAGTACGGAGTGTGGAGTGGTAGCTGGAGAGGTGCCAGTTTGCCTCCTGGGCACTGCCTTGGTGCCCTTGAGCAAGGCACTGAATCCCCAACTGTTCGGGGTGCCTGTCCATGAGCAGCCACCTCTTTCTGACATCTCTCCATTACTGTAATGCAAGTGTATTGGTCCAGAGCATGTACTTGTATTTATGTCCTGTTGTAGTGGAATGGCTTCGAACGACGACCAAAAACGCTAACGTCTTTTACTGTGAACAGTTACTGTTCAATATGCTGCAGTTTTACACACAATAAAGATACACGATAAATCAACTAATTTAATTAAAACATGTAACACTGATTAACTAGAAAGTTTGACATTGTTAAATGGAGAAGAAATGGCATTGGTAGAAAAACATGTTTATTTCCTAAAACTTAAGTATCGCTAAAAGCATCATCTTGGTATTGGTACTAGAACTGTTCCTGTTGGCACGGCAGACAAAACAATGTAATACATCCAGCTCTGGTCTCAATGGAGACATTCCTCCTCCTTCGAACAACACACATGCTCATGGGTCACCTCCCCTCAAGGACAATGCCACAGCTAAGCAGCGAGCCTCTCATTATCATTCTCGGCCCAAACAGCGGCGTGTCGCTTGGTTAAGCTGCATTTCCTCTCACTGAAGCCAACATTTGTTGCTGCCTACTACTGTCCCCCAATACTCAAGCCACTGGCACCTTCAACCAATTGTTGTTTACTCATTCATGGCAATGAAGCTCGACGAGGAGTCGACCGCTGCAGGGAGGAGGAGAGCAGTGGTTTATACATGTTAATGAACATCCCTCCTTCTGTCCTTTTGTCTCTGCAGAGAGGAGGCTGAAATAGAAAACGAATGTACTGTAGGTCATGCTTGAAGCCTATTTTTTTGTGCATGCAAGTGGTTCATATGCTTTCATGGGTAAATTGCAGAGTGTGTGTTCTTGGAGGCGTCTTGAGGAGAGGTGGTGGGATGAAGTGCAAGTGACGACAAAATGCATCCTGGCCTAACACCTCAGTGTTTGTGTGATTTTGAGACCTAGAGAGGCAGAGGTGTTAACAGAGGAAAGGCCGGTGCTAGGTGCTGGGTTCTGTGTGTGTGTGTGTGTGTGTGTGTGTGTGTGTGTGTGTGTGTGTGTGTGTGTGTGTGTGTGTGTGTGTGTGTGTGTGTGTGTGTGTGTGTGTGTGTGTGTGTGTGTGTGTGAAAGGAATAAACCCTGCACACTTAATGACAAGATTTAAATGCCAAAGGAATTACAAGTCTTTTTTTTTTATTATTACTGGAAAAGCGGATACACAATGATGTTGTTGTTGAGGAGGAAAACAGACCTCAGGTGCCAACATGTTGCACACATCCTTTTGTGTTACATTCGGTACTACAATTTACATAAAACCACACACTGCACCAAAATGTCACTTTATTAATTCATTTCCTGCAGCCATGCATGATAGCAACTAGTAACCAGTAAAAAAAAAAGGACATGTTTTGCTATTATGACAGTTGACACATTCCTGTCCTACTTAAGCCATGATATACACACATTATTTTGAGATGACCAATTTTCCGTTTTCCACTTTCACAGCCATATCCACAGGTACAGCATGTCACCGGCGCAGCATTATGGCCTATAGAGGTGAGGCGGCAGGCAGGGGCAGAAAATAAACAGTAGTAAACAACAGTAGCAGTGGGGCGTGGGCTTCCCTGCTGTGTTGATTATTGGAGGGCTGTTACACAGGCCTGATCCTCCCGGGAGCACACCGAGCGGGAACGGCTGCTGCTGGCTGCCCACAGAGAGGCCAACAACATCTGGGCCTCAGCTCAGGTCACCTCATTACACTTCTGTTGTTGTGGTGGAGTGGGTGTTTGTGTATCAGCACTGACAGAAAAAACAGATAGCAGTAACAACCAATCAGCAGAAAATGAACATGGAATGCTGCGATTTGATGAGGAAATGGCCTCTTATTGTGTTGAGAGTTGACAAGTGTAGATTATCTTTGCAAGGTATTCTTATCAGGTTAGAAAGGACTGAAAAAAATACAATAAAACCTCCAACCAGAACAATGAAATTTGGACACAGAAGGTTTTATTACTCACTTTCACACACCTGAAATGTCTGAGTGAAAAAGCATCCATCAAATCAGCAGTGGGGCATGCTGCCTGGTTACAATAGCAGACTTTAATAACAAAGCCAACACAGGTCTGGAACAATAGTCAACATCAGTGTTGTTGACCAAAGCAAAGTCAGCTTGGTTACCATTGCTGGACTTATGCGGCTTGCTCAGAGGCATTTTGGCAAAAATGGATACAGTGTGGAATTGTACAGTGGTGTGTATTCATTAATTACATATTTATAGGACTGTGACTTATGAAATGGGATCAAGCCAATTTCTCTAATGGCTGCTGGTAAGGGAATGTCTTTGCATCATTGATTCATCAGTCTTCTGGCTCCCTCCGCTGGTAAAATGTGGTAATCATAAAGACCAGAAATTAGACACTGAAAACACTTAAAGTGTGACCGCTTGTAAAAAAGAAACCTACAGTAAATATAAAAAGTATCAGGTCTATTTGAAAAATGTATGTTAATATTAATTACTGATTTAATGATTCCCATTGCACACCCAATATCGATGCCTTTTTGACATGTCACAGTAGATATAGAATGTGTGAATGAACAACAAAATGATGCCTGAATTCCATTTGGCTACTTCGCTTTCAGGGTCTTGATATTGTGCAAGTAACCCTTACTTCACAGGCTGTGGAGACAGTCTCGCAGACTGATGTGCATGACTCAACATCATGGCTTACTGGTGCACTTGAATGGAATGAATCCACTGTTAATGTGATTCACTGAAGTGTTTCAAAGAAATTCCACATAACATTGGCAAATCTGCTCATTAATGTACAGAACTGATAATTAGCATATAGCAATATATATCATATTAAGCTATTATTCATTTGTTATGAGTTTTTCTTAGACCACCTGTAACATTATTTCATGTGTTAATGTGAATTCAAGGTTAGTTTCAATTCACTTTGACGGTAATTTTCTTTTCCTTATCCAGAGGCCAAAATGTCAAGTTCAGTTAGAGATCCCATGGCCTCGTTTCAGCAGGTGATGTTACTAAATGTAGGGGGGCAATCAAAACATTGAGTCCATCAAAGACGCACATTAGCCCACAGTGTCTAGAAACATAAATTCATGTTGTAAATGTACATTGCTAGTCAATATAAACATTGTTCATTTCTCGGCATTCATAACACCATATCAGTGTGTGGGAATGTCTTTGTGCTACGTGACCAAGAAAAAACACCATTTTGTACTTTTGTTGTTGAACAAATTGGTTTTAACTCAAGCATCCCTGCTCATTGAAAAACTAGGAAGAGAGGTTGTGGACAAGCCTTCTTTCTGTACAGTCATATTAATTAAAAAAGAAGAAAGAAAATAGACAAAATTCCGTGTTCTTCCAATTTATTAAGAAAATGTACAGGAGGATTAACGGTAGGACTTCTGGTAGCGGGCACGAGCTCCAGGTCCACCGAACTTCTTGGACTCGCAGCGACGTGGATCGGCAACCAGCAGGGTCCTGTCGTACTGGATCAGGATGTCCTTGATCTCCTTCTTGGAGGCCTCATCTACATCTGTACAAGGACATAAACACAAATGGTTATTCTGCAAGTTCTTCTCTATCCAAAATGTTCCTACATTCTGCATACTTAAGTTTGTACAGAATACTTTATGTACAATGCAGTAAACAGTATGTACATTCACATTTTCACATCCAAGTGATCTTTCGTAACATAAAAAGAACGTTGTTTGTTTCTTTCTCATTTAGGTTGTTTGTTCTTAAGTTTTGACTCCGTTGAAATGATCCATTCAGTACGAATTCATAAAAGTGGAAAACAATTATATTGTTTAGAAAGCGTCCCGACCAGGTAGTTTCTATGAGAACAACAAGGCAATCAGTGTTTGACAGCTCATGTCCTGTACTCCATATTTATCTGTGGAGTAGACATTCAGTCTTGTGTACTTGAGTGCTCACTGTGCCAAAGTCTTGCACTGTTATATCATCATTCCTTTATTCCTTATAAAACAAATGTAACATTAAAAATAGTTCTTAAGACAGCAAGTTTAAGCCTTCCACTTCAGAATAACTTGATTGTATTCCTGATGCTTTGGCTTTGAAAGTATCCCTTTTGAGTGCTGTGAAAAGTGGTGCGGTGTTGTAGTTTAAGAAAAACTAGCCTGCTTTCTTATTGACAACCTGTCAGCTACCGAGGATGCCCTCAGATCTGTAGCCGCAGTTAATGTCGATGGATCAATGTTACCATCAGTGAGCAGGTCATACCACCTTACAGGAGAGTACTTCTTTAGGCAAGCAAGTTTGTTATGAAGAACGCATTTCATGAATATCTTTCAAACAAATACTGACATCTATGGTCCTGAAATGCAATATGTGCTTATAAAGCACATCACTTAATGTAAAACACTTCCCATGTGTTTGGCCTCAGTTCATTTTGTGGAAACATTTAAACATTTTCCCAAAAGCATGAGTTATATATTTGTGCACTGAACAAAATGTAACACTCACACTTCTGGTAGTAGGCAACCAGGGATTTGGAGATGGCCTGACGGATTGCTGGAAGACAAACAATAAAATATCAGAAAACGTGATAAAACCTAAGACACAATAACTGCTGATTGATAAATATGAAGCACCAAACTCATTTAGAAAAAAAAAAACAATTCTGCTTACCATAGACCTGTGCAACATGTCCACCACCCTTCACTCTGACTCTGATGTCAACTCCAGCAAAACGCTCCTTTCCCAGCAAAAGCACTGGCTCCAGAAGCTAAAAAAGAGGGCAAATATTAATGTCAACCACACATTTAACAAAAAAAACTGCTAGGCCAGGAAGAGCATTACGCTTCTACATTGCATTATCTTGAAATGCATAGTTGAGGACAGGTCACAACTGACACCCATGTCATGCTGCACTGCTCATCCCCTGTCACTGCCCCCATCCAATTACAGATGCTAAAGGCTGTGCCCTCATCCGCCATGTGCAGCCCGATGTTAACAACTTTTCTCACGGGGACTCACCTTGTACTGGAGGGTGGCAGGCTCCACCATGTCCAGGGGTCTGCCGTTCACCTTGATCAGGCCATTCCCCCTCTTGCAGTGGGCAACTGCTGTGGCGGTTTTCTATGACAACAAAAATCAGGTAACGTTACGGTCAAAAACAACTGAAGGATCATCTATTTTAATCAGCATTTCCACATGCATAATAGGCATTGCTTAGGGTTTTAACTTAAACATTTGGTTGTTGAGAACATGTAATTTCGCGAGCCGTGTGATGGATTAGCGTTGCTGACATTTCCAATTCAGTGAGGAATGAGTAGGTTTGTTTATAACAGGGGACAGTTGAGCTAAAACTAACGTTGTCATCTTTTGTAAAGTATCAGAAGCCCAACCATTGCTAACAACCAGGCTAGCTAGCTAAAGTTACGCTAAAACGTTAGCTTGGTATATGATCTAATCCACCAACAATTGTACAGGTGCGTTATGATCGTGTACAACAGTTATGTAACTTCAACCTACGTTTCAGGACGTGTAGATCTATATAGGCCTAACATAACAGTATATTTGCTCGGGTATATCGGTGTTAAACTACAAACCGCACCACATCATGTTAGCTATTTTAGCTAATGTGCGCTAGCAAGACAGTGTAGCCACAACACCACACGTGGAATAAATTCTATATTTTACTTACTTTGCGTCCAAAAACCTGGACAGACTGCAAAGGACCTTTAGCTGGCATGTTTCTGAAACACACAGGGAGCCACAGTTACATTAGAAACAAGTCAATACGTATAATTTGTACCATTTTAAAGGATCAGGCTGACAAACATACCGTCTTCAGCTAGGGTGCCGTACGGAGAGACCGATGGGGTTTCACACGCGGAATATCAGGGGCTATCAGGGGTACGACACTTTGACGTGCTTTGTGGTAGGGTTTTGCGACAGTTGCTCTCGCTCTACCTCCATTTTACATTTTGTTTAATAAGCTTTGATAGAAATAGCTGTTTCTTACGGTTTCTTGATAGGAAATGGTAATTTAATAAATAGAAATTACCAGGTTTGCCATTAGAAATGTAATAGAAGAAGTTTAAGATGCTGGTGGCAAACAAAAATGAAGTCCAGGATGACTTCATTTTGAATGAAACAACTGAATGAGTGAAACAACTGTTTTCTTATAGATAGATAGATAGATAGATAGATAGATAGATAGATAGATGTACTTTAACACTAGAAAAGAGAAATATATAGAATATCAATAGAAAGTACATACAACAAATACAATTAAAAATACAGAATACAAGACAAAACCTAAGTATTGTCTATAAATATAAGATATATATCTATAATATAAATAATATACTAGAATACAATATAAACAGGCATATAAGCTATTACAACATATGCTATATACATTAGACTTATGTTTATACATTTGTTGAAGTTTTTAATGCAATGTGATAGAGTCAGGGTAAAGATTCAGCATGAGCAAGGTTATTATAGGAGCAAAACAGAGAAGAGTATGGTTGAGACAGAAACTAAAGCGTTAAGCGTAAAGGGTTCTCTGTTGACAGAGATGAGGTGTTGTGGAGAGGTAGTTTAGAATGACGAAGGAGCTGCAGTGGTGACACTTAGGGAGGAAAGAAGCTTTGCAATAGAGTCCTATTGTCACTAGGCCTAGGCCGGTTACCGGTTTCAAGGTATACCGTGGTTTGAAAAAGTCATGGCTTCAAAACCACTAAACTTTTCTGTCATACCGTTCCTAAGGTATGAGCTGTTTTATATGAGTCTTTAATGACAGAAAGTGCAGTTGAGAAATCCCTCTCCCTGCCAGTGTGCAGTGTGTTTAAAATAAAATGCATTGTGTTCAATGACACAGACATTTAAAAAAATATATATATATTTTAAAGCTGTAATTGCAATACTGCAATACCATGATATTTTTCCTGAAGGTTATCATACAGAATCAGAATCTTATACCGGCCCATGCATAATTGTCACATTAAAATATTTGAATAAGATGCAACTACAGTATATTCATAAATAATTTTTCTGCACATCATAGTTGTTTTGGTCTTTGAGTTGTGACGTTACACAGAAG
Organism: Gymnocephalus cernua; assembly: GCA_023631565.1. NCBI lineage: Eukaryota > Metazoa > Chordata > Actinopteri > Perciformes > Percidae > Gymnocephalus > Gymnocephalus cernua. Next base: position 7,082,925 of record CM042447.1, on the reverse strand, counting down.
CCTCTTTTATTTTGACAGCAATAGAGTCAACAGACGTCAAAACAATTCATAAAACCTCATTACACAAAGCCCACAATAAAAACATGGCATTTAAAAGAGATTATTTCATACTCTAACGCTATCTACTGCCTAAACTGTGTATGAGAAACAAAACGTGGCTAAAATCTGAAACATTTGGAATTAGTGAATGGATTCTCTCTTCATACTACATACTGGAAAGATAAATTGCATGTTCAGAGAAGGAAGAGCTGTCTAAACAACAAAAACCAGAAGAAGCAGCAGGAGCACTGTTCTGCTGCCAACCAAAAGGGAAAGATCAGAAAACAGGAGCAACATTTTTTTTAGTGATAAATTGCACCCATTTTATAAACCATCTTGATACGGATGGAAATATTATAATTTGTTTATTCACAAGGATCTAGAGGAGCCAAATCACAGCTACGTATAACATTTAGCTAGATTTTAATCTACACTGATGGTGGTGAATTATACAACCCGTTGTTGTGTAGTAAATCTCCTCCTCATCCACTTTTCTAAATCCCTACACAACAGCACCCTCTAGTGTTAGTGAAGTTATTTACACATTTTAAGTGTGACATCATTGCCCTCTCAGCTGGGGGCAAGGTTGTATCATCAACCATTATGCTGTCTGGCAGAGATCAGTGCAGAGCATTCATTTCCCCTGTATTACAGGCTGACAGCTTACACCAAACTACACAAACTCACTGTACCTTGGTCTCATCAAACCTCATTTTTAAGCTTGTGGCGAGTCAAACCACAGAAGCCGTGTGGTTCAGCGCTGCTTGGGGCTGAGGAGCTTAGGTTCAGGGTATGGGAAAGGGACATGACATGGGAAAAAGGAAGTGGGGAGCTTTTTGGACATCAAATGTCAAACCATAGTCGTACACAAGAGACAGTCTTTGATCTGACCACAATGTTGGACAATGTTGGTCTGACCAAATTAGACCCTGCAGCCCCCTGGGAGTAAGCTGGCGTCAAACGGCCCCCTCTCTGCTTTCTCAAGATTTGCAATGGATGTGCAGTTGACAAAAACAAATCAACCACATTGATGTGAGGGGGAAACATTTTACCAGACGCCTTCTCCAGAGCCTTGAGAGGGACAATGGTTAAGAATCTCACATTCTGCAGAACGACACTGGAGACGAGAGAAAAGTGTGAACCTCAAGGCACAGTGTTACCCTTAAAGGAGGGAAGCAGCAGGGCCATTCCCGGTCAGAGAAGGACTGAAGATAGATAGCATCTTGGGAATTTGTATACAGTGGCGTGAGTCATGTGTGCAGTGCCTACCTATGCCTGACATTTACTACAGCGAGACTGGTGTTTATAGTGTCGGCCACGGGTGAAAAGGCACCTGGCTTCTTTTATTGTCAGAGGGAATGCTTACTCCTCTCGGGGCCGCGAGTTGAGCCGCCGCCTCGACTCCCAAATTCAAACCACCATGGTTTGCGTGGAGCCTCATCTGTGTGAGAGCATAGATTTTAAAGTTTATGTTGCTCATGACATTTGCCACCCTTTCTTTTACAACACAGGCCTATAAACATTTTGAAAATAAAGCTTTCACCTTCTACTTTTTAAAGTAGCATTATTTTAGTTTTTGGCCACATGGGGGCAGTGGAACAAGTTGTAGACACAACATTGACATATAATCACCTTAACAAGTTGTTATGACGAACATGTTAGCAAACAGCTAGCTAATTATACATCAATCAGACACAGAGCAACATTAGCATTCATTTGGAGTCATATTTCTGGCCACCTGATGAATAGAAGTCCAATATTCACTCTTCTTGTTTTGGACTCCAGAGGGAAAAATCTGGCTTGTTAGCTGCTAAAGGCGTAAGCTAGTCACTAACTTTGTCTGTCTGCCATTTGATGCTATGGTTGCGTACAGTGGGTCTAACAGAGTGAACCAAAACAGTAAAGTTGTGGTGTCTAAAACCAAAACAATAAGCTGAACGATGCTAATATGCTCCTGGGAAACTACAGAGTTGGGTGATAATTCTCTGTTGGTTCACTGCTTTCCCATTACACATTTGATCCGCTGTTAATATGAAAATATTGTATAATTCAGCTTTAAAGTAGCTTCTGAATTCACAAGGCTGCATGAATGAGAAAATGTCTGTGTTAAAATGAATGATGACATACAGTAGGTGTTTGGACCTTTTCCCTAATGCTCTTGTAGTGACAAATGGAGCTTGTCATTATATGAAGGACCTAGTCCAGAGCCAAATCTGCTCTCTTTTCTATACAACAGTCTCTGTTTTTGTTGCCCTTTCTCTTTCAGTTTATTCGTGAAAAGTCCAAGGAGTTTATTAGCCAACAGATAAATGTGTGGGATGTAGCTATAGACTAACAGTGCCAATATCTACAACAGAGTCAGGCAGACAGAGGAAGCACTGTGTTGGGACCCCTGGCTGGATGATAAGCTTTCAGATAAACCTATGTTTGTGTTATGGGTCACTAGGCCCCCCCGTCACCGTCTACATAGGAAACATGTTAAGGACGCTGAATCATTCCTGATTTCCTGCTTTGTTCGGCAACCCACTAAAGCATACAACCCTTTTGTGTTGCAAACTGTCAAGTTCATCTGACAATGTCCAGACCTTCAACCTTCAAACATTTGAAGTTAAACATTCTCAGATTACTGCTTTGGGTCATGGTATATTCAGCTTAACTTGTGCAGAGGACTGAAAACCCAACACGATCACATTATAACTTATTCTGTTGGCATACGGTAGATCAAATTATAATGCTCTTCAAATATCCGAGACGCTTAAATCCCACATTTTCTGAAGAGGCAGACACAAAGCTTCAGCGCTTTAGAAGAGGCGCAGAGCTTACAGAAGGAGGAGAGTCAGCAGTCCTCCAGTTAAATAGCTGGCAATAAATAAAGACCACACCATATATGTGCATTCTCTCTGCACGGCTGTATGGAAACACATCACCTGGAGGTGCGACCCCTTGACCTCGGCTTGTCACAGCACTGTGAGCATGAGACAACGCTCTCAGATTTACAGGGGAGGAGATGCTGTTCCTGGCCGGCCATAACGGCCCATTTGACCATAATAGGCCCTGCGGTGGTTGAAAAAGTGTTGTCGGTAATTGAAGTTTCCCTGAGCAGAAGGAGAAGATCTCCTGGTAGGCGGAGAGGCCAGTAGGGACCAAAAGGTTTTGTGAGGTATACAGAAGTGTGGTCACCATGGCAACGAGAGAAAACTCTTTTTGGGCTCATGAGGCAGAAATGTGTCTTCCCTGAGAAGAAGCCGTGAGGCCCATGAATCTGTGAGTCAAGAGAAATATAATTCAAGGCAACAGGTCTTACCTTTTATATCCTTGTGCGAGGATCCATGAATAACTTTCTTTACCTCGCCATTTTCCTGTGAAATGTTCTGTACCAATATTTTACAACGCATGTACTTACTGACTTGCATCTTAAATAATGAAATGCAATTGGAAAATAAAATATTTACATACATACTTATCTTAAGTTTTTATTTTCAAAATAACGTTGCTACTGTACATGATAAATCCAGACAGAATATCCCTACTTTCTAAAGTCCCATAGACTGGGAACACCTTCATTATTTTTTTTATTGGATATTTTGAAGCATTTTGATTTTTAGTGAGACTTGTAGACTTTACAAAACACAATCACTGTGTGGTGAACGACACTCCCAGTACATCTGTCCCTATCAATCGGGCAGTGGTGGCCTAAAGGTTAAAGAAGCGAGCTTGGGACCGGGAGGTCGCCCCATCAATCCCCAGACCGACAGGATAAAATCTGGGTGGTGAAAGTGAAAGAGCAGCGCTTGTCCCTCCTTCATTACCACCACTGGGGTGTCTTAACCTCCAACCGCTCCAGTGGAGATGCTCCCTTCTTTCTAAGAAACAACAGTCCCAAGGTGGTGGACCAATGTGCCACAAAAGCTGGGATTTCCCGAAACTGGCACACAATCACCCCTAAAAGTGAGAGGTACCAAAATGGTACTGCCTGTCGCTGTGCCATGGCAGCAGTAAATATTTATGTCTGCTCATAGCACTAAAATGTAGCCCGGTATTGAACCCTGGTTTGGACTTGAGCCCCTTCCATTAATTTGGCTATTTCAGCACGCATTTACCACATAGCAATGGGCCTTGCAGCTGTCCCATGCTCTGTCAGCTTCCATCTAGCCTTTGAGTTGGGGCCACAGGATAATGCAGAAGTCAGCAGGCTCAGCGGTGCAATGTACATATTGTCTCTGCTCCCAGGGTGCAATGCTTTGCTCAGATAGTTGAGCTGGATCCAAATAACCTAAAAAACAATGTCAGTTTTCCTTTCCTTTAAGTGCCATGAAAAATATCATGAGGTTATAAGAAGTTAGGAAAAGTCAACATTACTGCGTGAATCTGACTGATTTACTGTAGGCGACATAATTATGCAACATTACTTTTAACTGATGTGGGTCTTCATACACAGCTATGGACCATCCTAAAAAATGTTTTTATTGTACCTGCTTCCAGTAAGCATAAATTAAGATATATTTATTAAGTCTAGTGTAATTTATTGAGGTACAATACACATTCAACATCTGGTGCGTCTTAGTCAATGATGCTTTGACGGCACTCTGCAACAATTTAACAATTTAAGTTAGTTATGGGCAGACTTTTTCCTTTGAGTTGATACATGTAAATGTATCGAACCTTTCGAGTTTTGATACTTTTTGCAAAATACGGCGTCAGTTTCTCTACGTGACATTCCATTATAGTACATGCACATTCCACAGATAGTGCTTCCCACCCTACAAAACGTCCCTTCAATGCATTACCAGTTATCATTGATGAAGATAAAATGTTCACTTTAATGCATAGATTCAGTATCCCACTCGTGATGTTATAGAAATGTGATTAGACTGCATCGATTTGTTCCTTTGCAATTAGCAGACGTTCCAGTTCGATAGAACGGTTTATTCGCTCTCGTTCAGTGAGTGCAGCTGCCAAGCTGTCTTGACTCGAGTATTGACAAACTAGTTCAAGACAATAATTCCTGCTCATTCATTGGTTGTCCCGCTTCCTATGTTTTCAGTGTGAACAGTACCCTACGTTAACAGCGAGTGCGTGGGCAGTATGAGTGGGAAAAGTCGGGGATTCATGAGCACTCGCTATGTTCAACAGGCTGACCCGGTACATACCGGATACTAAAAAGAGTTGTTCAAAAAGATTAGTTGATTCATTTCTGCCCATCACTAAAACCAGCTGGTTTGGTTAGATGTCTGTTTTCATTGTGATCGTCACGTAAGATTTAGAATTACCGGCGTTCTGGATACTCTTGTTATGTTTCATGTAATGTAGAAGAAGAAAAAAAGAAGCAGATTCTTCAACTTCTGTGGCTTTATTTGGACTAAATGGGTCGTAATATACCATCAGATTTGGTTTACGAAAACAAAATGATTCCATCCAGCCCACTCAAAAAGCCTCATCATGTATTTCAGTGACGGTTATTATGTATGGAGCAGGTTGAGGGCCTCAAAGCTGCACTCGAAACATTGAATTCATGAAGCTGATCTGACAGTAGAGCAGGGCCAAACTTGCCAACATAACAGCCTTTCATTCGCCATTTATCTGCGCTGTCACACATGCACCGGTACTTCCCCTCGATCAATCTCACTCACTCTCACACACACACACACACACACACACACACACACACACACACACACACACACACACACACACACACACACACACAAACACACAAATACACACACACACACACACACACACACACACACACACACACACACACACACACACACACACACACACACACACACACACACAATACACACACACTCAGCTCGCCCACACAATGTGCTTCATCACCCTCCTTCTCTTGTTTCATCTCGCTCTTGGTCTCCCCCTACTTATTTTCCTCCATCTCACCCATTCTGTGTGAGTGTGTGTGGGTCGTATGGGGTTCATGTATGAGGCAGTGGCAGTGGGGTGAGAACAGGGCCATGTGGGGTCTGGCTGACATCGGCAGTGATAAAGCCAGAGAGGGTCACCACTATAGCAAAGCCTTCTTTATTTCTCGATTTTACTTCTTCTCTTTTTTTCCACTCCCCTCCTCTCTCCAGTGTTTCTATCTGATGGGCTCTGGAACACTGAGCCCTTGACAACATCTGGGAATACAATGATGAATATGATTGCTGCCAGCAACTAGCATCTCCTCATTTCTCTCCCTGTATTTGCGTGTGCCTGCACACATATTAAAATGTCTAAAAGATGATGAAGTATGACCTTGACAACATGATAAGTACACGTTACAACTTGCGGCCCATTTCTCTCATAAGTGCACATGACAAATGATCTTCATGTCATGCCGCTGACTTGTGTTTCATGTAGTTTGTCTTTACTGTCTTAGTGTATATACAGTCAGTTTGCTAGATTATTTCTGGTATGTTTTTAAAGTATATTATATCCATATTGTGTTTCCTGGTGTGTCTATAAGTCTGTGCTCAGTCACTCTGTGTTCCAGGCTCCCAGGGGAGAGGAGACAGGGCTGGGAAGCTCTGATGGGAAAGTGGGCCAGCGCTCTCAGCCGTCCGCTGGAGAGCTCCTTAAAAGGCCTGGAGAGATGATGTCGTGGACTCTCTCTTTTCCCCCTTTATGTTTTTTTCTCCCTCATACAGCAGCGGTGAAGCCCGGCAGCAGGAGCAGAGCCAGGCTTTGGCCCAACTAATCATGCACATCAGAGAAACACACGATACTGATGACTTCATTGAGCTGAAATAAGGCTTCCATCCATCAGAAGCTGGAAACGCTTGTTATGAAAGATAGGGTTTCCCAGATTGGGAATTAGTTTGCCTTGTTGTACTCACTGGTACTTCTTAAATTTGAAAGTGTTACTTACAATTGAGGAACTGCAGCAAAGTTCCCTCTATTTGCAAAATAAAAGCAGAAATGAAGAGGAAATGCAACATCACGACAGCAACAAGAGATGCAGAAGTAGACTTTTGCAAGTTGCTTTTGGCTTGGAGTGAAACCATTTTTTATTTAGACACTTTCCGCATACTTCGGCAGGACCTGCTACATCCTCAGAGCTCTGACCAATCAGATCGTCCCAAACACATTGAATAGCGGATGTCTTCACACACAGCTGCTGGCCTGTCTGTTTCAGTAAGCCCAACTAATTTTTTTCATCACCACCCCTGTGATACGGGTCAACAACCACTTCATGTACACAATGTGCGTAAGGTCAAAACAGATCCCTATGCGCCCTTTAACCTCACACACAATTATTTTGGAGCCCTTGCGTGGGCTTTTCCCAGGTGAGCCTCCAGTGCCTGGAGTCGCCCACATCAGGCGTGTGTGGGCGAGCTATTCAGCCTTTCCTCACTAGGCTCCAATCTATGAGCCATCTGCTGTTATCTGGGGAATGTTCTCCACACACTTCATGGACATATATGTACCAGGGCTTTGACATCTTTGCTATTTTTAGCACCAGCCCACAGCTGGAGATTGTTATGATGATGTCATGCAGGCTTTCAAAATAAATCTGATTGTTTATCTTGGGTTACACTTCCTGCCCGCTTTTCATGTTGTGTTTGTTTATGTGCATTCATCTGTCAAACTTATTTTTATTTTATTTATTTATTTATTTTGGGGGGGAGGGGTCTGGGACTTGTTTTGTCTGACGCACATCTTCAGCTTTATGGTATTGTATTCTCGAAGTATCACTTACAAATTAGACCTTTACAAAACACATCTATTTGCTTTCTTGCCAAGAGTAAGGTGAGATGACGTTAACCACTCTCATGTCTGTACAGTATAACAATGTAGCTCAACTATGTGAGGACTGTCCATTTCCCTGACGCTCCATTGATCTGACCTCTCAAGAACCCGAAAAATTCCCTTTGGTCCTGCAGCCCACTAGTCCGACATCCGACTGGTGGCGAAATTACGAAACCCACTATGGCCACGCCAAGACCCGCCTTACAAAGTAGCTCAATTGGTTGGGGTTAGGCATTTGACCTTGAGTGGTTAAGGTTAGGATAGCTGATTGGTCAAGGGATAGGACCTGTACAAATGGGGTTACGTTACCTTGCCTAAGCATGGACGTCTGGCCAATAAATGCTATTGAAGGGCGGGTCTTGGCGTGGCCATAGTGGGCTGGTGGACGTCGTCGGACTAGTGGGCTGTATTGAGGGTTATTGAGAGGTCGGCACAATGGAGAATCAGAGAAATGACATGGCACCAAATATGTAGGCTAGCTGAAGCCAGCAGCCGGTTAAGGTAAATATGTAGCTGGAGCCTGTAACCAGTTAGCTTAAGTATGTAGATGAAGCAAGTAGCCGGTTAGCTTAGCCTACTTTAGCTTAAAAGCAATGTTTTTAGTCGTTTTTATACAGATATATAAACATATAGAGATATACCATGTTAATTGGGGAGCTTTAGAGGTGCTGGAATGTGAACTGTGTTAACATTTGGCAACAGAACCAGCTATCCCCCCCCTGTTTCCAGTCTTAATGCTAGGCTAGGCTTACCAGCTGTTGGCTCCAGCTACATATTTACTGTATATGTGTGTGTGGTGTCAAACCTCTTGTCTAACTCTTGGCAGGAAAGAGAATAAGCGCATTTCCCAAAATGTCAAGCTATTCCTTTTAATATCATCAGACTGAGTTAATGGTATGCTTACGGTTGTGAAAAAGGTTATTTAGGAGTTAGGAAGTGAGGCTGGAAAACCAGTCTACCTTTGGGGCACCAAAAGCCTTGAACTCTGAACATCTTGGTATGTTTCCAGTACACCGAAGACAAAACCGGATTGTGTGGTCTATGCTGATCCCATGTGACAGGTGAGTTATGCTCTGTTCTGTGTTCAGAAGCTCAGACATGAAAGGGCAAGTCACCCTTGAGGTGTTATGAGGGGGTCAAAGTAGACTCTGCAAACACCAACACCCCCTCCTGCTTTCCTCTGCTCTCCCATCACTCCCACTCCCTCTATCATCCTCCTCTCCGGCTCAGGTAAGAGCAGACTGTGGCTGTTGACACGTGATGATCAGCGTCAGTTGTCACCTTGTCAGCTGCGACACAGCCATACCATGCTTTGAGGCTCATGCCTAGCAAATAACATCAAACACTACTTTATTAGGTCACTGCAATTGACGGTTTCCCTGAACTCCAGGCTCAGGTGTGTCGTGTTGTCAGGGACAGGCAGCTGACCTGGTCCACAGTGTTCAAAATGCACTTTATTTACATTCCTCCGGCTGCACTTTGGACATAGGAGACCAGCATTGTGAATATTGCCACTAAAACTGTCTTGACCCAATTTATAGTCTATAAATCTAAGTCTAAATTTAAACTACATCACAGATAGAAGTTCACTAATCAGGCTTCCATCTCTGTGACAAAAACAAAATGTATTTGCATCAAATGTGCCATTATAAGAGATCAGTGGAGGAACTCAAAGCGTACTTTAAACGAGAGCACAGCTTCTCTGTTTCCTGTGATTTCCCACCCACCCAAAAGAAATGTGGTTGAGGTGTCATCTTCCAAAAATACACATCCCTTTCATGTTACATTACTGGTCATCATGCATAACATCCAGATGAAATCCAGTCTGACAACAATGCTCCTCCAAACCTGCATTACCTGGTGTTTTGCCTTCTCTTAGCAGTAATACGTGAAGTGAAGCAAATCTTTTTTCCCTGCGAGCTTTATTCTAGCTCAAAGATTATGCTGCAGACATTAGTGCTGATAATACTGTCAGATGGCTGCATAAAGGGTAATAATCATATGTGGGTGGCATCACTGCAAGAGGGAGAGTAGCACAAGTAACACTTATCTATTTTTAAGCTGCTGCTTGAGGGCTTCCTTTGTGAAGTGTGCGGATGAAGCTTAACTGAACACCATTTCTGTGTGATAAGGGAAACTTAAAAACTGGATTTTTAATGCTGGCCGCAATTCTTCTTTAAGTTATTCAGGTCTTAGATGGACTTGATTTGCTCAATTTAAAGGCAATTATTTCCAAATGGGTTTCCGAGGCCCTTCGGAAATACAATCCATGTATTCAAAGATAACCCTGCATCGAGGTTTTAACATCGGACTGAGACAAACTGAATATGATTGATGCAAGTCATGGGAAACACTGTATCCATTGTAACTTGCAGTAGATTTTTAGGATTACCAAGGTCGTGGGAGATGAGCACAGTTAGGAAATAAGATATATGACACCTGTTAATTGAAACATGAACCTGTCCACATATGAAGTGCCTTGAAGTACTGCCCATGACAAATGAGATGGTCTGTGAACTTTGACCTCGGAGAATGCATGCCCTGGGCTTGCACCATCTGATCGTTTACAGGGTTGAGTTCAGTTCACAATGTGAAAGTGGTATTTAAACCTGATAGGGCCGAGGCTTTAAAGACTGAAAGCGGCTCTGTTTTTCCGCTCATGGTTCTTTTCATCAAGGTGAATGGAAATAATGAGGGCAGAGGGTTTCAATGGCTAAATCAAGAACTCTAAAACAGGAGAACCAAAGTTGTAAAATGATCTAAGAGATAAATAGTGCTAATGGAAGTATGAATATCTTTTTCAGTTTTCGTGGAAATCATTTTGTGGATCTTCTGAAACTGCCTTGTTGTACTGATCTCTTAGTACAGCAAATATGATCTCTCAAAAAGCCCTTAATTTAATGAAAAATATAGTCTTTTTACAAAAAGCCTCTGATTTCCCCTCAGCCTTATGGAGCGTTTTAGCGTCTTTTAAATTATTATTTTGTTTTGTTTTTCCTGCAAATGAACAGTTTCAGGGCTCTCATCCACTTTGTTTCCACCCGTAAGCACCTGTTTTCAGCTGATGAACCTATGCTACCTGCCCAGCACCAAACGGCAGAGAGACAACGTTACCAGCTAGCTGGTGAACATAGTGGAGCATTTAGCAGATATGGTGCCAGATATTTCCCTCAGGAGTTGGTGGAGACGAGACCAGAGCTAACAGTAGGAGAGTGAATGTTGGACTTCATCATGTGGACACTAGTCTCGCTTTGCCATACCCTCCTCCAAAGTGTGGTGAAGGAGGGTCTGGCTACTCCACAGAGCATTCGGGAATGGGAAGAAAACATGCTCTGGTTTAATGGCATTTCTTTAAACCAAATCAGAATCGTCATGGGCGGTGCTAAACTCCGCACAGAGCCGCTGCAAAAATAGTTGTGTGAGAGAAAACCCAGATTGGACAGATAGTCTAGCTAGCTGTCTGGATTTACCCTGCAGAGATCTGAGGAGCAGTTAACCATAGTCCTCATAAATCCATCAAATTTAAAATTCCAACACAAATAAAGGAAGGAAAACAGAAGATGCATGCATCCGGTGGAATTTCCTGCGGCACCGGAGCAATGGCAGAAGTGGAACGCGAAGGATATAGACTAAGTGGACACTACACAAAATGAATGCTAATATTTCTCCGTATTTGCTGGATGTGTAAATAAGCAACTGTTTGCTGACACGTTTAGCATATCAGCTTCATGAGGTGATAACGGCTGTAAAGTCAATTAATGCAGACGTAAAGGATAGGTTCAAAAAGGTTTAAGCCTGTGTTAATGCAATGAATAAACATCCCCATATACAACGAAAGAGTCCTCATGATTTCATACTTCATACATAGTCTGTTACTTTGGAAGATACCCACTGAATTTGACTAGCTTCGACTGATTAATCCTTGCATTAGCTTTTGACCTAAATCTCATATTGGAGTCACTTTAGGAGGGGATCTATTAATGGCCAGTACAAACAGGAGGAACATTGTCAGTAACCAATAACTCTCTTAAAATGCACATATGGACATATGAGGACTAATTTAAGACAAAACGAATGTGAAACTATCCTTTACTTACAGGTCCTCATTTGTAATCTAGTAATCTGTTCCTTCAATAATCTTTGGTTTAAAGACAAAAACATGTTCATCTTCATCCGTATGGAACATGATCATTATTTTTGACAGGAAAAAAATTGATAATCTTTTTTTCCGTGGCTTGCTTAGCTGGAATGATTCATCGTAGCTTTTAGCACTAACCTATTACAGGCTTCACCGCAGCTCCAGATTTTGGCCTATTATTAGCCATTTTTCTCTAGGAAACAAGGTCACTCAAATAGCCTTGTCTTATTAGGCCGTCACTTTTCATTTGTCCTTAAAGAAACACACAGCCCAGAATTAAATACGTCTGCATCATACACTAAGTCCACTGTTCATTTGCAAATAACTCCGTCACCATATATTTGAATTGAGTTAGCACAATCAAACATCCCATTGTTATCATGCCAGCATAATGGCCTAAGATTGAAAGAGGAGAATCAAGTGATGCTCCAGCTGTAGAGCCCCTGCTAAGTGAAAGCGACTGCCCTATTTCTGTCCGGGGTTAGAGCTCAGCTGTCGTCTAGGAGTAGACGATCATGTTAACACAGACCATGGAGAGGCTGCGACAACTCCGGTCTGTGCGTTTCAGTCCCAAAATGCTAATAGTGTATCTGTGCAATAATCACAGTGTTACTTCAATGTGATACATTAGGTGTTGCTGCAGTGCTGCAGTGTTGCTATGTGGTCCAAATAATTAAAGTCCCATATTGTAAAAAGTGAGATTTCCATGAATTTTAAAAAAAATTACCAAGCAGGTTGAGGTGCAGAGACTCGGAGAGCAATCAGAGCGGACTGGGCTTTTTCAGAAGCGGGGCCTAAAGAGACAGGTGTTTAAACGGAGTGTTTCAGACAGAGGGTGAATACAGGTATATTCAGACAGACAGTATGAGAAAAAGAATGTGTTTTTGAACATTTAAGCAAACATGTAAGTAAGTAAATATGTAAGTAATGTTCTAGTAGAAACACAAAATACAAGTATGAACCTGAAGATGAGCATGATATGTGTCCCATGTAAAGCAGCATCCACAGCTGAGAAGAAGGCCCCTGCGCGTGATGACTGGATCAAGTTGCTATTATTACTCGTCTTAATGAGGATGGTCTAAAACAATTTGCCCCCTTCTTTACCCCACCTGCCTTTCATTCAACTGCCTCTCCTCTCTCTCTCTCTCTCTCTCTCTCTCTCTCTCTCTCTCCGTTTCTCTGCCAATCGGTCTCTGTTCCTCCACTTCACTGCCTGACACATGATTGGCTTCGGACAGAGCCTGCTTTCTCAGTTCATTCAGCCCCTAAATACTTTGACAGTTGAAGCCCCTGGTGACATTGGACAGGGAGGTGAAGTTCTACACATAGCTAACATGCAGTCAAATGGAGGCCTGTCCATCAGTGATAGACTTGGGGTTGGGCCCAGTACAGCACACAATGTCACCTTGGGGCTTCATGGATGAATATTTTTATATTCCATTGGAATCTGGCTTTTCACTGTCTGTAGACCTGCTAACTCTCGCCTGATACCACAGGCCAGGACAAGCTTTTCAATCCAGGAGTGACTAATTGAAAGGGTCTAAAGGGCTGAACCAGCACTATCAGGGTATTTCTCAACATCACTTTTTAAGCATCCTCCGATAACATCAAAGCATGACTATTTCTATCTGTCTGATAGCGCTGCTGTCTGGACCCGTAAATTGGGGAAGGAGATGAGTGTCAGTGTCGCAGGCGCCAACAACATGCATTGGGTGACATGGGAGCATGGGAGCAGAATGTCTGGCTTTTCTCAGATGGGACTGAGTTGTCCACACTTCACCAGTCACCCCTCTGTGAGTGCTGCTTGTCTGGATTCACCTGCACTGACATGCTGGTGGATATGACTGGATACAGTTACTGTATGGCAATGAATATTAGGTATTTCCCCTGTCTGATCTTAATGTTGTGGCTTTTGGAGGGCTTATATCAGCCCCAGTGAGACTGACACCATTGAGAGCTATTCTGATATCCAGTGTCTTCTTATCAGTGTTTATGAAAAACATTGATAAAAAACAAGATGCAGGGTTTTTTCCTGGAACTTTATTAATCTTTATCTAAGCTGAAATAGCCTCAAAAATGGCATCTATGCACTAACTTAACATTACTGAAAGCTACACTACTACAATTATATTACAGCTAGTAAGTAAAAATACATAAAGACTTTACAATTCATTCCAAAATGCCCAAACGGTAACTCTACAGAGCAAGGATATATTCAATATTTAAGGAACAGCTCAACACTTTCTTGTCGAGAGTAAGATGAGAAGATTTATACCACCCTCACATTGATAATGGTGTTGATTTTCACATCCAACTCTTGGTATGAGGGCAAGTAAGCACATTTTCCATAATGTTATACTATTGCTATAATTCATTCAAGAATTCATTGAGAAAATATTCAATCAAAATCAAAAGATAATGCAATAAAAGCAGACTGATACTGTAGCTCAGATAAGCATCTCCAAAATACCCATTTCCAGCTGTCTTTCCAGAACACTTGACTTGGACACCTCATCTGGTTTCACAAACCACATCAGAGAACAGGCCCTTTGGAAACACTCAATTAAAGCAGTAAACACGAGCTTCCTCTGGGGGATCAGTCATAGGTGCTGAGGGGCCTGACAGTGAAGTGCTGGGAACGCGGCTACAATGACATGACTTTTAGATCTGTCGCTGGGTTTTAATCAGCTCGGTCATGCGCGTCTCAGCGGCTGAAGACAAACAGTGAGAGTGTGCTAGTGTAATTGTGTGGCACTGTTACACTTGAGTCCCTCTGAGACACTTTTATCCTCTCAAGGAACAGGAACAACAGCAAACAAAGTGAAGATCAAAGTGAAGGGTAATGAAAGACAGGAGTTTGACTGGGAGTCTCATGACACATGTTCTGCAGGATAGTCCCAACTGCCAGTCGGAGGTGATGCTGATACTGTTTTTTTCTCCTGTGTTGTATTTATAATGTATTTCCTGCTGACATACCATCAATTGTACCAAACACTGAAATCGTCATGCATCCTCGCAACACGTCAATACCCGCAATTAATTGCTTTTATCTGTAGGAAACATTGTTGCAAAACTAGTTTTATTGACTTCTCATGACGTTACTTCATGACGTGCAGTGGTGTAGTCTACGTGATACGGAGGTATACGCAGTATACTCACTAAATCTCCAGGATTTCCATATACCCACTTGCCACCAATATATATATATACATAGATATACCCACCAATGTGCAATGACATGCAACAACACAGTTTTGTGACAGAACTTTCCCTTCCGATACTTGTATTCACAAATATGGGGTCGAGTAATGTGACAGCAAGCTAAACTAACACTGCAGAACATGCAAAGAGACTTTTCTCATCTTTCATCGTCCCGCTGAGCGCAGTGTGTAGTGTATGCGTAGCGACCGGGCCCAAATGCTCCGTCTACACTAACGCCAGTATCCTCCCTTCACCACATATTTAAGACAAATATAAGTAGCCTATTTTATTTCGTCATCGTTGCTTTGGGGTCAACTTTTGTGATCCAGGCTTATGTCCCTGATGTGAAAGCCCCCTTACTGCTTTATATTCCATTACCGGTATATTTTTGATGTATTTTGAATGTCATCTGTGTTTTCTCATAGGATAAATGAAGGTATTCCCACCATAAATCGGTGCATATAAGTGTATCAGAATGCAGAAAATTAAGTCTTTGATGCAAAAAAATTAAAATTAAAATAATATATATTTATATTATATATATTATTTTAATTTTAACTTTGTATATGTGTGTTTGTGTGTGTGTTTGTGTGTGTGTGTGTGTGTGTGTGTGTGTGTGTGTGTGTGTGTGTGTGTGTGTGTGTGTGTGTGTGGTACAGTAAACCCACTACAATACATTAGACTACAGTGATGACGTGACGTAGTAAGTAGTAGTAATTCAGTGTAAGGTTAGTTTATTAACTTTCAAATCACCCCTATAACAAGCCATGATCGTGTCCTCACTGAGGTAAATACAGCTACTGCAGAATGCATAAACAGGATGCATTACTTTACATCCAGGATATTTGTCACGATGTTAAGTGGAGCATGCGGATGTACGTTGAAGAGTTTCCATGCCTTCAGTGCAACAAGAGGCTCGTCTCATGTAACTATGTTGTTGACATTGTAGATTTTAAGCAAATAGGGGACAACTCCTATTGGAATTTTTTTTTTAAATCCCTTGACTTTTTTGCATTTTGTCCTTACAGCTTGAATTTGAAATGGATTCCATTTGTATTTTTGGCCCTGACCTGTACACATGAACACCTAAAAAAATTACAAGGGTTTTTGGTAGAACTGAATCATATTTTCCTTTTGATTTTATGGCATAATTTGTGTCAATTTCTGACGAAATATATTGATGAAATTAATTTTTAGGGGGCAACGCCACATTGCATGGGAATGGTGGAGGCGCTGGCATTTGCATTTAGCTTTTATTTGATTATTTTGTTTTATCTGATGTTTGTAGCATCCATATCTGACTCTGCTAAAACTTAAAAAGGTACATATGTCTACACAGTAAGCTATAAATTAATCCTCAATGAAATCAGGGCATATGCACCTGTTACATGCAGGATATTGAAAATTGCAATGGTGTAACATATTCAGAGCGTGACAATCAAAGGTTATACAAAATGAAATGTTATTTATTTTAAACAATCTTTTGAAACCACTGAACCAATAAGCTAAGCACAGCTTCTTTTCCTGCAAGTAATGCAGTCTGCAGCTCTAAAAACCCACTTAGTACACTCTCCTAACGTTCAGAGCTGGATGTGGCCCACATGGCTCGCCTTGTGCTGTCAGTCACTGTAAGGTCGGCCCCCCTCGCCAAACAGCAGCTTACACATAACTTTCCCTCCTACCTTCCTGATATCAGCACACTGAAGCCTCTGGCGAACAACTTCCTTATGCTGACGCTGTTGGTGTTCCACCATCTCTATGACTCAGTAGAACCACAGTAATTTGCCATGACTTTTCTGTAACATCAAGGATCTGTATCAGCTGAGCTGAGCTGGCCGTACTCTCTGTGTCTTAACCTCCGTGTTCTGGCTCATTCCCATGTGCTGCAGCCCAAGTCTCATTTACTGCATTTGCAGACAATAAATTATTTAAATCTGTCTACGTTCAGTGTCAGTGACATGAGAAATGGTTCTGAACCTGAGAAAATGGGGGTAGCGTGACTTCACACAATGGCTCATGGTCACAGTTGTATAAATGTTTTGGATCAAGATTTTGCTTGAACAGCTTGTTATTCAGGATGTTAACTCCAAGTTCAGTGGGTGGGTGGTATCTAATCAAGCACAAGCAGCATCATTTTCATTTTGAAATGTCTTTAAACCCAAAAGTAACATAATTATCATCTGAAATGACATTATGTAAAAAAAAAGCCTCATACACACAACTTGTGCTTGAGGAGGCTGTACCACACCCCCTACTGAGTACATATGGGTGTCTGCCAACAATAACACATGATGCTGCCAAAAAAAAATAAAAAATAAAAAAACATTTTAAGCCTGGTCACCTTGTTTTTACTCCAGGTTGAGCTGGACCACCCCTGTGCTCGAGTCCACTAGACATTCCTAGCACTTCAAGTGTTACCCATCAAATCATACAAGTGGTAAGAAGGCTTTTATTTTCCCAGAGAGCAATGTGTTTTATTAGATGTATCAACTATTACATAGTTGGAACAGTGATTTCATATGATGCGTTCATGCGTGGAAGAATGGGGAAATACCTCTAAAATTTAAGTTTGTTAGCATGCCATTTCTTGAATTGGCAAACCAGTCTTTTGGTTTGGGTGTTGCCATTCATTATTTTTATCTACATGATTTCCCTGTCCTTTTGTCTCTGTTGTAAAGTTTTCCAATGTCTTAAAACATGATATGCCTAACATTGTCACCTATACTGCTTCTCAATTTGTAAGATACCTTTTCTATTTCTATAATGGTTTTGTCGACTGCTTCATGATTCAATCTCACAAGACACTACATAGTTGATAATATGACTTTGCAGATAGGTCAAATATTCTAATCATTTTTTTGTCAAATGAATGGAGATTTGATTTTGTTTGAATGCTTGATCGCTTTCTTAATTCAAACCCAGAATAAATAAAAACTCCATGATAATAATAATCGATTACATTTGTATAGCCCTTCGGGGGGGGGGGGGGGGGGGGGGGACTACTCTCTACCACCACCAATGTGTATCACCAACCTGGGTGATGCTCATCAGTCTTACGACGATGTTTTTAGTGGTGGCTGTGAGGACACAGTGCTAACCATTGGGCCACCGTGTGTGATGATCACAGAACAGCTAGACAAAAACAAATAGGCTATATCAATGGCTTTCAGCACCAAACGGTAAGCTTACTTCATTACATTGATTACATGAAATGTACAAAACCAGTATCAATGAATATCACTGGTTACTGGATGGAAGAGTTGAGGATTCATATATTGAGCTTAAAGAGAATATCCTCACATGGTCCAACACCTCCTGATAACAATTGAACCATCTCCATCACAGCTGAGCAACTCCTACTGCTTGTGTTGAGATTTTGTGAAGCTATTTACATATTGTATATGATACCCTGTATTATTTTTTATAAACATCCTGCTGATATGTTTTGCTTTAGTTACATTCACCGATATATTGATACATGTGATGGTAGAACTCTGTATTAACTATGACTTCACTTTACTTTTTTACTTTCTACTGTATGTCACAGTGCCTCCCTCATTGAAAATGCTTGCGAGCTAGCTGGATGTTATGTAATATTTTCAAGTACTCTTGTCTTATTTGGTGTATACAGTCTATAAGGGATTACCCTGCTCACTCTCCCTTCATAATCTGCTGGGGATGACGTTATACTGCAGCTCCTGAGCCCCAGATCTCGCGAGGCTATGGAAAACAATCCCGACGCCCTCTCTCTCTCGGTTCTCCCCTCCCTCCCCAGCCCTCCCTTCCCACGCCCCAGTGCGCTGTGGGATAGTGGCAGTATAAAGTATATCCTCTCTCGGAGAAAGATAAGAAGCCCGAGACAGGAGGGGGATGAAGATGGCGGACGCCAAGCAGAAGAGGAATGAGCAGTTAAAGCGATGGCTGGGCTCGGAAACGGACCAGGAGCCTCCTGTTCTGAAAAAGAAGAAGACGAAGGTGAAGTTCGATGATGGCGCCGTGTTTCTGGCCGCTTGCTCAAGCGGCGATACCGAGGAGGTGCTCCGAATGCTTGACCGGGGCGCTGACATCAACTACGCCAATGTAGACGGTCTCACCGCCCTCCACCAGGTTTGTGTTAACCTGCTATTGGTGTTAACGTCAGTCACTGGCACTGCCTGCATATACACAAATATCAGTTTGCTGCTAGCAACTGCTTGCCCTGGAACACCTGTCAAATGGAAGCCATTCTCATCCCGTTGTTTACCTACCTAGCACAGTCTTCCTTTTCGACGCAGAGTAACGATAAAGATGAACACACTGGCTTCTCTCCGAGTTTGGTTATGGAATTTTTAAATTCAAAACAGTGCTAGCTGTGCATGCAGTTTTCAGAGTCCAATCCACAATTAAAAACACAGCTAAAAGCTTCACCTTCAGGACTACTTTTTGTCCTAGTAAACTAGCCTTGTTCTCAGTCAGTGGGTGCAGTCTAATTGCTGTAGCTAGTGCTGCACTTCAGATTGTAACGCTGGGTCATTTTATGTTGTTAATTACCTTCAACCTGAACAACCTCTGTGTTTTATGGTTCATTGATTTTGTTGGATAGAATTCATTTTGGGTGCTACTATGGAGTCATGTTAGGATCTTAAATGTTGTCATTGATTGAGACAATCATGCAGGCAAAATGAATTCCACAACGATGGCTACAACCTGGCTAGCAGTAAAAGTGGTAACGTTACTACTCTCGTCTATGTACTCTGGAGGAAGCAGAAGCTCGCTAGTGTTAGTTAGTTACAACGTAATTCGATCAACGTTACAGGCCAATGTTAGCCTTGCAAGGCCTTAACTGTATACGGCATTTACGTAATATAAACATTGTTGACAGCAGTGTTTGGTATGTTAGTTAGTCAATTATTTAAATGCAGCAGCCAAGCGGAATGTATGCTAACGCTACATTAGCAGGATAAGCTAGCTGTTGTGGAGGTTTAGCCTAGGTTTATTCATTCGTCAGCTAGCTTGAGAAGCGACGTCAGCGGATAACTTTCTGTCTCTAACCATTACGTTTGGGGACTTTGGTGTTTTTGGTTTTAACCAGGAATATATGCGTGCGAAATACTTTATTTAGCTGGAATGTCAGCAGTGCTATGCTAACTTTTTGCCCGCTAACTACGGTAGCTACTTTTACTAGCCTCTGTACTCTGTACTGTGTATGAAAATGGCAGCCTGTTTTGCCTGTCGTTAGTAACGTCAGGTACTAACCTATGTTAAGGCTTTTTGAAACTTAAGTCTGATTTACAAGGTTCCTAAAACACCAATCCAGGGATTGAAATATTGTCGTAGCTATTAGTAGGTGCAATTACAGAAAGGAGAGTACTGATATAGCTAGCACTTGGATTCAGTGATGTGTAACGTTACAGTGCATACAGTATATTTCTTATAAAATGTTAATTGCTGCGGTTTGGAACTTCTTCATTGTAAGTTGAGAGTATGGCACTCTAGTTTAAGATTCATTCGTATTGTCTACTACTCTGTTCATTCTCTGCTATGCTCCAGATGTGACCTCATCTCTCTACCATTCATGTTTTGTTAAACAATACCTGGAAATTATTATTAGGATTTCTTTTTCAGATATACACTTATGTTATTGCATTTAGTGACATTTATTACAAATTCAAGTATAGTATGTTAACACTATCAGCTGCTGTACATCAATAACAGACTTATTTTCAATTTTTAATACCAATAAAATTGTTATATTTCTTAGGTAGTTAAAATCAAAGAGTGTGAAATTTGAGGAAGGTCCCTGATTGGATTTCTACCCAGGACTTTGCAGTTATGTGTATTACAACCTCTACCTCTACCTCTAGGGCAAGAGGACACCCCACGTAATTTGTTCTGATTAGGTTCCAGTTATTGATGGTGGAAAGAAGCATTTGCACGGTTTCATTCATCAGCAAGGATGCTTTCTCCACCTTTTTGTTTGGATTGCAAGTGCCTACATGTTCTAAGAATTAATGAAAGAATTCTTACATTAAATGTTTATTACCAGCATTGCTTTCCAGTGATGGCACCTCCATTACTCATGGCCACTTCTCCAATGATAGTAAGCTTTAGTAGGGCTAAGTGCACCACCTACATGGCATGTTTATCTAATACTTTACACACCTATTACACCAATAAAAGCAAGTTTTCTGAGATGGGTCATTAGCTTGAAGAAGACGACATACTTTATTAATCCCCAAAGAGGAAATTCAATTTTTTTTGTATGTTCAGACCACAAATTGATTTTATTTGTGTAATTTGCTCTGAGTTTATTAATGGTATTGTTGAATCAGCCATGTTTGTGCTAGTCCGCTATAATGAAATCTGGACTTAGCAAGGCCCCCCGTTCAAACTCATTGGGTGCAAATGTTGCCTTTTTTTGGGCTGATGTCCTGGGATAAGCTAGAGTGTGGAAAGAATTTGCAGTGCCGCTGTCCAGACCTAACCATCTCTGGAGACGAAAAGCTGCCGTGCGGGTGTTTGTGTGTGTTGTAGGCCAGCATGTGAACCGGGGGTTTGAGGGTTCTTAGGAGTTGAAAAGGGCAATACAGGGATTTCTGTTAAAAGTGCTAATCCCAGAGTCACAGCAAGGTCAAGGCGATGATAGTTTCCATAGATGAAGTGAAAGGAAGATGGACAATCAGTCATGTAATGTCTTTAGGTCTTCATCATTTACTTACTTTAGTTATTGGTGTCAGACACTAATCTCTAAAGCATACCATGTCATGATTTTATGAAATTAACAAGTTTTGCATTTTGCAAAAAACTCCATCAGTGGTAATTTTTGACAGGTTAATTTTGTGCTTGCACTAGTCTATTCAATGGATGACCTCTGGCTTTGTTGTGAAGTGTCATTTTGTTACATGATGGCTCATTTCACGGTGCAGCGATATCACTCCCAATGCTGGTAACCAGTGCAGGGTTATAAATACCACCACCACAAGTTCCCCTAACTGGGTTTCAGGAGATGATACTAAGTTTGGGTATGACTCACTGTAGCTCTGCTTTGTAGTGCAGCCCTGGCATAATCTCACATTTAGGCTAGAGGTTGTCTTTATGTGAGTCACTTGTTGCAGAAGGACCTGTAAACATGTTCTCTTCTGTTGTAGTCTGTTTGATGTAATTTATGATGAAGACCATTACAGGCCCCCCTTGTGCATATGGAAATTCTTGGGATTAGGTTTGGAGAATTAACCATTTGTGATGTCTTCAGTTTTTGATAGATGAGCTACTTTATGTAGCTTTTTGTAATTTCAAAATCAAATTTCCGTTTTGCGATGTGATTGACTGGTTAACCCAAATGCAGACTGCATGGATTCAGGTGGACGGTAAAGAGGACGCACAAGTGAGTGAGGGGTTCAGTAGACAAGTCTAAATTCCAGATCCCCTCAGCTAAACTCGTCTCAAGAGGGTGGCATTCCAAGTCCTGTCGTCCTAGCCTGTGCATTCCTCACATGACAGTCGCTGGAAACCATGGCAAAGAGAGAGCAGAGCAGACATTCCTCAGCTGTCACCTAAACCCCTCCCCTCTAGTCATTCTCTCTCTGGCTTGCCTCTTCCCAAACAATGCCAAGGCCCAGCTGACTGTTGCCCACTGAGCTCCATCAAGGCAATTAGTGTGGAGGTAACCGGGGCTTGTCGCTTCAAACAAGAAAATATCCACACTGACCCACACCTGAACTTTTTGTCTGTAGCGTTCATGGCCTTTGCTGATCCCCAGGACTGAGGTGACTAGACTCAGCCCAGCTTAACATGTCAGAGTAGGGTATTACAATGCCTTTGCTCTGTTGACATTACACACCCTCATTATGGCCCTGAAGTCTATGAACATTATCTCGCCCTGTCTCCATGACAACGACTCAGGGAAGGTTGCTAGTCACTTGTGTTGGTGGATTTGCATATACAGAGTGGGAGTTGCATAACAGACTGAACAGAGAAAGAGTCTTTGGCCGTGCTCAGCTGTTTGAAATGAGAATCATTTTCATGAATTTTTGTAATGGTCAGTAATAACAATTATAGAGCATGTGGTTGAAGATGGTACGGTGGCTGTTTCTTTTTATCTAGACCAGCATCAGTCATATTAAAACATTACATAATTGCTGTGGATCTCTCACTACAGCCCCAACCCAGAGATTCTCAGCTGTGCCTGAGGCTCACAGTTGGCCAGTAAGAAGAGCAAAAACAGAAATTCCTTTTGACATGTCCCTGTCCTTCTGATAAAGGCATCATGGCATCCTCTTACAGACCTCAAGCCTCCTGTCTCTCTGCCTGAGGGAGAAAATCCCGCCATCTCTTGTAGAGGGGCCCTTTGGCTAAGACAAGCAAAGCATCACATTGCATTACATATCTTTCTCTCACCTGTTTTGCTAGGCTATACAACAGGTTGGTGACTTATCGAGACAGGCTTAATCCACAAGAATCTGTCAGGGCTCTAGCTGCCTGCATAATAACTCTCAGATCTGATGACTGTTAGATAAAGACTACCTAGGATTACATAATATGTAGTGCACAGTTCTGTTATCAGCTTTTCAGCAGTTTGTGGGACTTTGTGGGGGTGTACAGCATGTGGCCCAAAATGAGCCCAGATGACAAAGCAATGCTCTTTCGCATGTCGATTTTTAATTAGGAATCCTTTGGTACATTCATATAAAGCATTGTAAATGCCTTTTGATATGTATGGTCATCAAAATCAACATCCTTGGGGTCTATTTGAATGGTAGTGAAATCTTTTACTTTCAGGTAGCTTTAGGAGGGAGATGGGTGCTCTTTTCTGTTAAGGGATTTTTTTCTGATTCCACATTTGTTGTAGAGATTGGCATGATTAAGGAGTTTATATAAACTTATTGTTGAACATCAAAGTCCAGTCCACTCGGCTTGACTTTGAAGTGGAGCATTTCAGTCGATATTTTGTCCATTGTTTAAGTGTCATTGAGTTGTTGTGCACAAACCCCTTGAGGCAAATTTGTGATATTGGGCTATATAAATAAAATTGACTTGACGACATGGTACGTGGCACCAGGTTGCTTTGGTGTGTCGAGAGTACTACCTGGCATGTGTAGAGCCAGCATGCCTGTTTCTTTTCTTGGTTTAATGCAGAGAACAAGTCTCTTAGCTGCTGACTTAACCAGCTGAAGATTGGTGGGTAGATGGACTTTAAAGACATGATGAAGGTCAATTGCATATAAAATGTTGGCTTAGTTAAATGAGAAAGTATTGTTGGCTTTTTATGGTAAATTACTTTTCCTGTTAAGTATTTAGGCTATAACAGGATCTCCGTGCCCAACAGTTGATGCTCATACTGTCTTCCAGCATTTGATATCTGCTTTTCTTGCAAAAGGTTGTACAAGGCTTCCAGGTTCTTTGTTATGGTTTAAGGCCATCTTACAGTAGCAGCTAGTCACTCATGCATCTCTAACATATTGCAGAATACATTAAGATGCAACTTAATAATTTATGGACTGAAATCTACAGTCAGTCACAGATTTTATTGTTCTTTGTCTTGCATGAGCAGTTAACTGCCAGTCCTCCTAATGTGATTAGTTATTGTCATGTTTGGTATTTTATCGGGGCTAATATTTATACCTAATCATGGCTTGCCATATGAGTTATGATTGTGTATCATTGTTAAAGACATATCTTTGTTTGATATTTCAATTCTGGTCTAAAAACAGAAGCCAACATTGACCTATGTAATTTGGTAATTTGGTTCAATGCATACAAGAGACTAATCATAATTTAATTTGATTGTCTTCTTATGCAGCCTCTCGGTACCCTTGTTTATTGTGATGAATGGTCAGATTCTCAAACAGCTTCACAGTTTTATAAGTACAGTAGAGGAAATATTATATCATGAATTTATTAATCACATGAACTAAAAGGTCTCGCAGAAGTAGGCCTAAGTTGTAACCTATCTATTGAGTTTAAACAGATGGTCGGAGCAACATTAGGAATACAAGAAAGAAACCTTGTCTGGATCAGTGTGGATTAAAGCCAAACAAACCTTGACACAATAGCAGAAACAATGGTAGATGGACAGTGTAGTTGGATTAAAGGGGCTTTTACACTGCTGCGTGGTAACTCGCCGCCTTCAGTCATTTTATTGAGGGGGAAGCAGTTGCCTTGAATGTGCACAGAATTTGCTCTGCCACCCAGAGTTCAACGTGCTGAACTTCTGGTAGTAACCTCCTGTTGGCTGGAACCACTTTTTGAAAACCTTTTTGGGAAACGCTCTTGCAGGTAGGCTGTTGTCAGGGCGGTTGCCATGCGGTGGTGTGAAACCATCTTAAAGCGTAACTCTCGCCAAAATGCAACCTAGGGGCTTTTTGTGAATGTACCCGAGTCAAACTTTAGTTTAAAAGCATAATTAGGACAGAAACGCCACTTTTAAGATTCGGTCTTTTGAATGGGAGAGCTAGGGGCACTACTATGATCGCATCAAAATAGCTATTTTTAAACACTATGAAGGCTCGACACAACATGAAACTTTGCTCCAAGTATCCCCAGGGGCTCTACACATGAACTTGAGCATTGAGAACATTGTTTGTGTACACAGATTTACTAAAAAGAAAGGTTTTAACTACTCACTGTACCTTTTTCCGGTCGCTGTCCATCTAGCCAGTTGAAAATAGTCAAGGGAGGAGAGTAAAGATGGAAAGCTCCTAAAGCTTAGTTCCATAGAAATGCACGGATAATTTGTTGTTTTGTCGTTTAGTGAAAAACAATATTGACCTTGTAGTTGAAAAAGGAGCCTCCTATAAGAATGACATTTCCTCCTATGGAGTCCGTTCATTCGCATTCAGAGTTTGATACTTTTTGACTGACAAGACGGCGGATAGCGTAAACAACAACTGCTAAAGTGAGTCGTTCAAAACCTTTCTTTTTAGTAAACTCTGTGTAAACAAACAATATTCTCAATGCTGGAGTTCAATGCTGGAGTTCATATGTAGAGCCCCTGGTGATACTTGGAGCAAAGTTTCATGTTGTGTCGAGCCTTCTTAGTGTTTTAAAAATAGTGATTTTGATGCGATCACAGAAGTGCCCCTAGCATTCCCATTCAAAAGGCCATTTGACCAAAAATGAAATTACGGTAAATCTTAAAAGTGGCATTTCCGTCCTAATTATGCTTTTAAACTAAAGTTTGACTCGGGTACATTCACAAAAAGACCCTAGGTTGCATTTTGGTGAGAGTTACGCTTTAAGCAATATTTCATTAGATTTTCTGCCAGTAACACCCCATTACCATTTTAAAAATCAATCAGCAGCTGGTTTGTGTGACCAGTATTAAAGGTGTGTTGTACTTTACACAGCAAGCACCAATGGGTGTTTTGAGTCCATGCAGTTGTACTGCCGATGCACTATCGAATATGAGATAAACATGTCCCTATTTAACTTCTTACATAAAAGTAAAGGCAATGCTGAATTCCAGTCAGCAGTACATCACTGTAGCGCTATTGTAACTTCAGCGTGCTTGATGACTGAGAGCGTTAATTTTAGAATTGGAGCCCGAGAACCTGTATCCATTACCTGTGTATAATTGGCAGGTCTCTCCTTGTCGAGCTGCCCTCGCTCACTGTTTCATTCAGCCATTCTACCAACCCCATAATCAGCAGCAGGAAGTCTTTGTAGTGTTTGCGCGCCAATGCTTTGCAACATGTCAGGTCATCTGCTGTTTGTGACACGTCAGTGTTGTTTACCTTGCACAGTGTGTCATGATAACATGGATGACTTTGAAAACAGACAGCTACTTGTAATCTAAATGGGCTGGAAGGATTGTAAAATGTCTTGTTTTGTAAAGGTGATTTCTTTTTGAAAACAAATTCACGTTGTTAGCTCAGATGTGATAGAACCATAACCCGGACAAGAAAAAAATATTATTAAAAAACAAAAAGGATTTACATCAAGTAAGCATCATGCCAGGGTAAATAGATACATGTATATTTGTCTTCAGTGAGAAATTGTGTATGTTTCTATCTCTAAAACTAAAATCATGCATGGCTCAGTTGATTCTGGTCTGCATGGATCCTATGCATCCCAACTGAATTTATGACACTGCTGCCAATGCATAGCGGGGATAAAATGCCAGAGGCATCCCCACTACAGGATCTGGAACAGTGAGTGTTCTCTGAAGTATGTCAGATGAGCTTTGCTGCAGGTGGAAACTGGTTCACCTGGGGTCGTATGGAGAATTCCTCAGTAGAGTAAACCTGCTGCCACGTATATGATCTGTGCTATCTTGGCGGTAAGGCTATGGACACAGACTTGACCTTGTCCAAAAGCACATTTGATGTGGCGCAGGGCTGGATTTTTTTTTTTAATGTTCCACTTAACTTTTTAGCCTGATGTTTACATTGGTTATTACATTGCCATAACATGGCAGTACTGCTGTATATGAATTTAGGAAAATGAGAAGTTGATTTCAAACCAAAGGCTGCCATGGTTTATCTCTTCCTTTCTGCTGAATGCATTTTGAGGATAGTGTGTTCCACTATTTGTCACCCATACATGAGGTTACAGCTCTTATCGCTTCTATCGTTTGAAGATGGAAATGAGAAATAACATGCAAGCATAATTTCTTATTGAAACCTTTGTGTAAAACAGATTGGTAAAAGAACCTGCCAGGTGCCTTAACAGATTATTGCCCACCACTTGCTTTGCTGTCTGCCCCCACCTTTCCAAGCCGTGCATTGTATTGAGCTGCTGTGAAATGTTTGTGGGATGACTTCAGCTTGGTTTTTTTCCCCCACCCGTGGCACATAGTGTCCGTCTTCTACGTAAGACAGGTCTTCTTCAAGCCATCCCGCTGTTGTTTGCTTGGCGGCAGTCAGATGTCTCACGCTGAGTGTTTTTTATGAGCTGTTTTTGAACTGAAAACACCTGGACCCAGAGACTGTGAATTCCTCATTATCTTACAGAGCAGCGAGTACAATTAAGGCTGAGAGCGCATGTCCACTTGTTGTCTGTGGAAGGATGAGGTTACATTCTTTCCATTTATTCTCAAAATGGCTGCATCTTCAGCATGAAGAATAGAGGTAAACATGGTGATTGGCCCATTATACACAGTCTACACATTGTGTTTTAGTTAATCTATGACATTGAGGACATGATATCCTTACATTCACTGTTGGGAAACTTATATGCTCATTGCTGCTTTCACCCATCACAGATTGCCATATTTGAGAAAATGTATCATGCTATCATTACTTTGTTGCTAATTTGACAGTAGCAATAAATTATACTTCTAGGGGTAAAAAAAGCTTGTATTACAATCTGGAATTTATCACCAGTTAAAATAATAATAATTTTACCGATACAACATTGGCTTTTAAAGCTAATATCAGATGATAGGACAAGGAGCTAGTATATTGCTGCATCTCTCTTTCAGTCTTTACACTTGATTGACATGTGTTTGCTTGTTTATTTGGGATCCTCATTAGCTCCGGCATTGCAGCAGCTATTCTTCCCCAGGCATTGATTTTTGTTAGCGCTGATCCATCAGTGGCCATGAGATTGAATGAACCTGCTGTTTGCTGGGATGCTACTCCATTAGTGTTCTCGTCAATAAGCACATGCGAGTGATGCTCTCCCTGCAGATAAATAGCAGTGTCAGTAAATGGGCCTGGACCATGACAGTCTGAGTACTTTGGCTTGTGAGTCAAATTGACATGGCCTCGGTGTTAGCTAGAAAGTGATGCTTTTTTCTATTGGTAGATGTTTAGTACAAGTTTTTAATAATCCAAAATGCTTTTAGTCCTAGTTGCACACCATATGTCCCTCACTGGACAATAAAAAAAGATTCAATTGACTAGCTGGTAAAGGGAGATGAGCAGGATTTCACTCTGCGTTAGCCATACTTAATATTGCCAACAAATGATTAATGTAATATATTCTCATGAGAACTCTTTTAACACTTTACATTAAAGAAATCAACTGAGCATCAACTAATACTTTTTGATAACAGAATGAACGAAGTAGTGATAGAAAATAATTATGATTTTGAAATCATAACACTGCCCTTGAACACAATTTTATCTCCATGTTTTATAGAGCATAAATGTCAGGTCACTGAGTCCAATCAAGCTGAGATGTTAATAGACTGTTAAATGAATAATTAATGAACCACAACCACTCATGCTAAGACACAGTTGAGTTACGACCCTCAAGGTCTGCCCCCCCCGGTCGTTTTATAGATCACATTGAGCAGCATTTTGGTCCACTGTGCAGGAATCTTATTTAGTGATTGATGACCGATTTAATCATAGTTTTATGTCTACAGTCCATCTAGAGTATCAACTGGCATTGTGCAAAGTTGGTGCACATTGTGTAATCTCTGGGGCATCTGTTGCATGTTTTAGGCAGCTGACATTGACTATTGATCATTCATGTGGTTAACCATCAAATAAATTTGCATCCATACCCATTTGTGTCTTATTTAGGTTGTTTGGAGGACAGTAAAAATGGATGCGTGTGAATTGTGCTGTGAATTCTCAGGCCCAGAACTTAGAGAGGAAGGAGGGCCATAGCCCATCTTTCCTTACTGAAGTGGTGATGGTAGGAGGGATCAGGGTGTTGGAGATTTCAGGCCAGAGAGGAACAGGAAGTGGCTGTTTATTTTTCTCATTTCCTCTTTGAGGCTCCACTAGTAAGCTTGCTTCTTCCACTCCCTCTGCTTTTATTTCTGACACTACCCTAACATAGACACATGTAGGCATACAGCTATCTGCACTGCCTTGTCTAATGATTGATCTAAAACCAGGCAAACAAATATGCATTCTCATTATTTTTACATCTTTTATTTGTGTCGGGTTAAATGGATTTTCTGTTTGTTAAATTGTTGACCAGTTTCTCATATGGAGATGCCTGAGGTCTGCATCAGTAGCCTAGCCTATATCATTGATTTGAATTTCATGAATACATTTTCACTCCTAGTAGAAGTCTTGTTTTTGAAGGGCTGCACAACAAATCAAAATCAAGTAAAAAGCACTATATTGACAAGTGCAATTTTCCAAATCAAATGTACAGGATTCTTGTTCAGTTTGTTTACATATGAGTAGTTTTTTAAAGTTAAGGTGTAGATTAGATTTTATTCATCTTATTTTAAACTAAAACAGCTATAAACTACTTAAACAACTATTTTGTATATATTTGTTTCTGTATTTATTCTTTTTGATGTTTAAAATGTTTGTGTATGTATGCACCAATCACCAAGGCAAATTCCACGTAGGGTAACTACTGTGGCAAACTTCTTTCTGATTTTAGTCCACTCAAAACTGTAGACTTGGCGTGACAGCGTACTAGCAATTCAGCATGCATCGTGATGCAGTGTTACTCTGGTGATGATCCATATTTGTGCTGGTAATGGATATAAGTTGGTAGAATGCCTGCAGGGCAGACCCTGGCACCCACACTATCCATTTAACCTCTTGGGCTCAGAGCTTGTTGGCATCAGCGGTGACAGTGCCAGAATGCTGGGGGAAGAGGAGAGGGGGTGCAGTCTGTGGACCATTCTTAATGCCTCTTCAGTAGACTGTCAGTGACTGCTGACTGAGCTATCTACTGTCCTCTGTATAGTAGCCTCCACATAAGGGTTCTATTATAATTTCAACGGAGGTTGTATTCTGCCATCTCTCTGTGGCTATCTGACCTCTCTGCCTCTCCCCCCTGGTGCCCCCTCTCGCCTTTGGACCCCTCACATGGAAACTAATTTGGCTCTCAAGTGGGTCTATTGTTTTGGCTGCTGAGCGAAAGCCCAAGTGAAACATACAGTTACAATCTCGCCCGCATTCCCCCCCTCTCTCTTCCTCAATCCTGGTCTTCTTTTTCCATGGGAATCCCAGGGCCATATATGGTCGTCCTCAGTAGCAGCAGCAGCAAGAACACTGAAGTGTGTGTGTGTGTGTGTGTGTGTAGTCTGGTTACAGCTCCCAACAGGGCTCATCTAGTGGAAGGACCCAGCTGGTCGCCCTGCAGCGCTCAAACCCTCCCCCTCATACCCTCTGGCCTCATGAACCCTGCCAACAGCACAGGAGCTGTAGCTCTTTGTCTCAGACACACGCAGATGTATACCTTACATACTGAACATTAACACTAAAGTCTCTTCCAAGTATAGATTTGCTGATCCTCATTTTTATTCATGTCTGGATTTTTTTTTTTCACTTTTTTTACCACATCTCTCATTGTCTGGGCTGATCTGTCTAACACACACAAACACACACACACATGCAAACACAGACACATAACGCACTCATACTTACATGCAGGGACGGTAAGAAGGAATTCCTTTTGTGGAAGTGGCTGCGCGCCTCTGAGCCGATGACGTAGCCCACGAGGAGTGGCCAAAGCGCTGATGCCTGAAGCCCCTGGGCTAGGAGTATTACTTATCTGGGAATTTCTCCACTGGTATGCTAGTCCAGAGCCTTGCTGCTTACTGGTTACTACTAAAGGGAGAGGAGTAAAGTAAGAGAGAGAGGCCAGTTCTGAGCTCCAGAAGAAGCTGCTTTGTTGTCAACACTGTTGCTTTATATGGGGGAAAACTGGTCTTTCCCTCTTTTAAGGAAAAACAAGTCCTGTGTTATTTTATTGTGGATGCCCTAAGCACACATTCTGAAAGCCAACAAGCCTCATTTTTGTACATTTTGTACATGAAATGTTGGACAAACCTCACACCACAATACCTAGATAATGTTTTCGCTTTCCTGACAGATACTAGAGGGTTTCAGCCATCCTCCTTGCCACAGAAATTACAACAGTTTTACCCCCCCCCCCCCCCACATCACACAAAGAAGACCACTGAAGAGTGCTTACTAAAAGCTTACTAAAGTGGTTTGTTTTTATTAGTGTGTATTTTAATATCTGTTCTTAAAGAGAATGGTAGTGATCACCCTTCTCCACAAGCCATGTTTTTTTTTTTTTAGAGGGCACTGAGTGTCTTATGGTTGTGTAGATGCTTTGATCCCAGCCAAAGTCCTGATCACAATTGAAGTGACTTAAGCCTTTTGCTGTTATGGGGGTTTAAACAGCTGTTCCCCCATCACTATGATCATCTCTTGGTTTGTTGATGTTGTAGTTTCACATTTAGTGAGTGTAGCATAATCAACAGAGATCTTTGTGGGGACTTTTCATTGGGACTATTTATTGTACTATACTGTTGACAGTGAGGCCTCTGGATTATCTTTAGGAATCTGGACATTGTTTCTGAAAAGACATGTCTCTTTTGAGTTGAGAATGACCGTATTCAATGATTGAGCACCACAAACGAAATTCCATTCACCACCATTGGCAAATAAAGCCCAAACCTAAACTATGCTCAAGGCTAGAATCCAACCATCAGGGGAAAGAGAGTTGGTGAAATTTATACTCAGGGCTTCACTCTTGCATGAACAACAATGCATACACTGATGTAAAGATATGACTGTTGAGATGGCTTACTTTATGTCCCTGTACACTGCTTTTCTATAATACAGCTACAAAAAGCTCTAAGCAGAGACTTTCAATTGTTTACAATAATGCTGTGAGTAGGTTATTGTGTGTCTAAAGATTTCATAGTGCTAGGTGCACTACTTGCATAAAGTAGCCTAGATTGATTTGTGGCACGCTTGATGGTTCTCATGACATTCCTTGCCGCACGGGCACACTGTTGTCAGTCATGGGTGTTATCGTGGCCATGCACCATTGCCATTGTCATTGAATGTCGAATAGCTGCTAGCACAATGGGCTCAGCTGGCTGCCTGTGCCACTGAATTCTCTGCCACTCTCAGCAGTAAAACGTGCAGGAGCCACAACAGGAGCTTTCTCCAGGGTGCTTGAGTTGACCTTCGGAGGGTGCTACTAAAAGGAAGTCGAGGAGGGGAGGGGTCCTCAAGTGTCTCCTTGATGTGGAGTAGTGCTAAATTTAAGCTCGGAGCTCTCTTCACAATGGCCCAGAAGATAATAATAAACCTACCCTTTTACACACACAGACACAGACACAGACACACACACACACGGACGCTATACCCCTTTACTATAGTATGAAGAACATTGTGCCTTTTTTAAAATGTTTTGTCTGGGGTGTCGGACTTGTCTATTTGAAGTAAAGCATGGAAATGTTCAAAATGTTATAATTGTCTTCTGTGCTGACTGATTGATTGAGCCACTTCAGTTCCTGTTAATATGGAATGAAGCTCATTACCTCCATTGGTGTTAGGGAGGTTTGTGTAAATGTAAAGCACAAATAGAAACTGAAAGCATTTATTATAGTTTGATAAACTTGTTACAGTGTTGCAGCTAGGTAAACTGCTGTGGCTTTATCATTACATCTTGTAGGCTAAGTAACTTTGACTTTTTTTAGACATTGCTAGATGCTAATCAATAAAAGATGTAAATGTAGCTAATCTATGCAAAAAGTTTTTTAAAGAAGCCAGAAAATGGCATGAGAATATCTCTAATAACATTTAAAAGTCATGCCTGCAAGAGATTTAAAAAGAAAAGAAGCTCCTTTCAACATTAGTTTTTTTATGTTGTCTCACAGTGCCTTCAGGGGCTATCCGAGCAACCCCTGTGTGCTTTAAAATGAAGTCTTTTCTCTATTAATTTATGTTTCTTACAAAAGCCTGACAAGGCCTGAACCCATGTTCTCTTTTTGGCTTTGTTGTCGTGGCAACAGACCGGCCTCCTTTCTTAGGTGCACGTCATGGGTGCACTTTTGTGCCCACTCCGGGAGTGGCTTAGCCCATCTTCTTTGCAGCGCTAGTAGGGGAGTAGGGCTTGAATTCCTCCATATTATTTCAGGATTAGACTGGTGCATATGGATGGACACTGTGTTGTCTTAATCCTCTCCGTATTTATCCCCACTGGCTTGGAATGTTTATTAAAGGAGAACTCCGGCCAATTTTTACATTAATCTTGCTAAATATAACTATGAGAGACCTGTCTATAGCAAAAACAGTTAGCGCAACAGCAGCTACCTAGATGGAGCTGCTGCAGCTAATGCCCACCGCTCCCACTTAGCTAAACGGCAGTTATGGGGGCATAAATGAAATAGTGCCTTTGTGTATCTTAACAGACAAAAAATGCAATTAAAATGTCTGTGTAACATGAACAGGGCCCTTACATGACAACAAGATGCATTTTCAACATTCACCTACCCTGTTAGCTGCTAGCTAGCTAGCTGTCGTCTGGGACGAGAGTGTTCAGTCAGGCTTCAGTAATAATCATCATGCACCAGTCCCGTGTGTATTTGTAGCATATATATGGATATATATGATATATATCCATTTTGTGTGCGATCCACCTTTTGGAGAGTAGTATTCTCTGCCGACAACAATCACGAGAGCGCCCGCTGGTCTGGAAGATGTCCTCCGGAGGACCGGTGATGCCTTTGCGGCACAACACCCACACGAACCCCCACCAGTTGCCCGAAATGCGTGATCTTGGAGCAGCTGCTTCATCTGCCTGTTGCCCCTCTGTCTGTCTGTCTGGTTCTTTCCAACTCTTGTGAGGCCAGTTCTTCGTCTGTATACTCGGGTTTGAATAAATAAGGACGACCATCAAACTCAAAAGCCTCTTCCATATGTTCAATATCTTCGATATTCTCCATAGTTTTGTTACTCCAAGCTTCTTCCCTTGTGAACACCTCCGCTCTTCACGCTACACATTACCCTCCACCGACCTACACTGTTATTTATCTTGCTACAA